>JAOANR010000002.1:45582739-45668817 GCA_030278955.1 Hygrophila difformis | reverse complement strand
TTGAACATGTCAAGTAATTCTGATTATTGTCAAAATCTGATCAATCATATCCACCATTGCAATGTACAATCATAGAACTGAATCCAAGGCGAATGGTAAACATGGTCTCTAAATAATACATGGATAACAATCGATCTTTAGCATTGCATTGATAAATAGACCTTTACACAGACATTCTTGACAAAACTAAGCAATTATTCCAACCCAAAGCTAAGCAATTATTGTTAAATCAACAATTAAGCACAACATACAATATCTTCTCACATTTGCCTTTTTTGAAGGCCCTTCGCAGCTTCATTTGTAACTCTTATATCTAAGCACAAGCCAGCCCCCTAAACTTAAGCATTTATTGTGACTCTGTATTACATATTCAGTTGACAAAATGTCTTTTCACTCATTTTTCTCTTTCTGCAACAAACTATCACTTCATTTTGTAGTATTTTGTTTTCAGCTCTTCAGAAGGAGTAGTTGAGATTCCATACTCTTGTTATATTATTATGTAAAACCCAAGGAAGGCAACTATACAGAGAATATTGATAAAAGCCTCAGAACACTTTGACTAAAGGGATGATTCTCTCTGTCAAACCATTAGCATTTGCTGATAACTTTTAATTCATTTTGTGGCCATTGCCAAGAAAATAAAAACAAAAAAACAAAAAAACAAACAAACAAACAAACAAACAAAGTAAGTTACAATCTCAATGTTGAATAGAAAACATACACATAGGGGACAGGTACGCAATTATATGACAACATTAACAATAAATAATAACGAACAAAAAATGGGCCAAAGTTGAATCAAAATAAAACTACACAATCATGTAATCAACCTAAGTTTCCTTTTCTTGGCTGGTGACTGGTGATCAGGTAGTTAACTATGCTATCATGTACTCCAGTCTCATCTCTGGTTGAACCTCTAGATTAGAGAATCCAAACCAAAATGCTTAAAAGAAATACATTATGATAAAACAAAGCAAACCAGAAAGCCACAAAACATAATCCTATGCTGTAAAAATTATAGTACTGCCAACCACACCAACAAAAATAAAATATACCAATTGCAACTTAATTACTTGGTGTGCCAATGATAAAACCTATCAGTAATCTTCCTTGTAGGGAAGCAAATATCTTCGGGAATAGGGGCATTTTGTCAAAAAATTCCTCGAGGTGCAATCCTTGAAGTGGCATAGGCATATGTGAACGTTGGAAGAAAATATTAATGCCCTAAGCTAAGGCAACTCATTTAACAGGTGTAAATAGTACAGTCCTACACTCATAAAAATACCACAAACAAAACAAAATATAGAAACTTAAGATCTAGCATACCAGAACAAATTTTTTATATTAAAATCGCTAAAAATACATTATGGCATTTTGTCGAACAATTCTCAATTACTTATGTGGCTTTTTCGCCTGACCCAACCTGTTGACAACTGAAATCCTCCTCAACGTACGGCTTTTTCCCAGCAACTTCTGTCATTAATTGAGTACTGCAAAAAGATCCAGAAAATTAACCAAGTGGGTTTTCCACTTTCCTTATAATCGATTAAGCAAATGGAGAGAACGCCCAATGAAAAAATTGATTTCTTGAAACAAAGTTTGCTTGAGAGGCTTTAAAAATGTAAGCTCTGAGATCACCCATCGCTTAAGTTTCTCATACCTTGAAAAAAACAGCAAGCTTTGTGTTAGTAACACAAAAAGGTCAATAGATTTTGGAAGCAAACTGACACTTACCATCATTCAGTTTAGCACACAGATGTTGTTGAGCATAAGTTAGTATTCGAAAACTGCCGCCTAAATAAAAGATGCAAAGAAAAAGAATAAAGATCAAATATATGTAAATGAAAAAAATTCAGTAAGGAATTAAAGCTCCCCAAAACAGGCTTCAAATGAAACATGATTTCCAGATATCATGTCCAAAATATTATGTCTATAGAGCAACAAATACGACATGTATCCAGTCAACCCAAAATGCGGTCAAATCTTCAATGATTTTTACATCTATCAAACCAATTGTCATTGGTGTTAAGCACCAAAATTTGTTGAAATTGATTACTTTGCAACTTAAAATCCAAGACTATGTTTTTAGATTCCTAGCATTAGCACTCATGTATAAATGATATATCTTTCCACTTCTCAGTCCGCAGAACTAACTTTAATATACCATAAATTAATTAATTAATAAAATCAAAATATAAAAACCTGTCATGCCAGTAGCCAATAGACCAAGATACACAATCTGAACATAGTTAACAATGACATCTTCTCTTAGTGTTCCTCCATTTCTCTGCATAAAAATGTGTTCTTTTTAATCATGCATAAATCTCACGAGGCTGAGTAGCTTTAGAAATTCACATATATTATGTGAACAATTGTTAAGTGTGACAGATGGATGGTTGAAGTAAACATCATACTCAATGGGACATTTTATCGAACATTTAATAGGCACAATATAAATTTAGAAAACAAAAAAGTATGCTAAATGCAAGTTTCAAATCTGTACAAACACCGAGTATACTTATTATACAAAGCAGTCATCAAATATCACAAATATACAAATATCAGGAACAAACTCTCCATTCTGGTATCAACAACCATTAGAAAGAATTGTTGATTTTAGCTACAATGAAATCCTTATGAACATCATAAGTTTTTTTATTTTCGATTCTTACCTTGAAGGCTCCTTTGTCAGTTCTGAAATTGATACTGGGACCTAGTTTAACTAAAGAGGAAGCCTCTACAATATGACAATTGCATCTTCCGATGACCCTGAAAACAACAATGGCTAGGAAAGGGGAGAGAGTAACAAAGAGATGAGATTGCGAGAGAGATAGAGAGAGAGATGGCATCGGCGTGGTCCAAATATGTCCAGAATCTCTGTTCATTTTCTCATTCTAAGCATTGAAGAAATTTGAAATTTGAAGCAGAGAAGAACGGTGGAGTGCGGGTGAGATTAGAGGCAGAGAGGAGGCCGCCGCCGGTGGCTGTCCGATGAGCAAGAGCGCGAGCGAAGTCGCTCTTTCGAAAGAAATTTGAATTCTGAAATCGCTTCTTCCCAAATATCCATGATATCTCTACACTCTCTAAGCATTTCGAGGAAGAAATTTGAATTCTGAAATTTTTTGGCATTTTGTGAATTTTGAATTGAGGTGTGTTTCCGGAATCAACTTCTTTCCTGTCATCCATTGTTCTCACTTTCTCTTTCTAAGCATTTCCAGTAAGTAATTTGAAATTTGAAAATTTAGCATTTTATATAAAATAAAATGAAATGTGTTTCCAAGCCGAGCCATATAAGCTATATTTTAATGTTCATAAGCTATTTTTTGTGAGTGAAATACTATTCATAAGTTATTTTACTATTTATAAGGGCAAGCACTTTTTTATTATAATAGATATAGCCATAAAGTGTTGAATTTTTTTTTTTGAGGTAATGAATATTTTAGGCCATTACAAGGAACCATTTTTATATTTGGGCCATTATTATAAAATCAATTTCCAATTTTAGGCCATTAGAAACCATATTTGACCAAATTAAGGCCATTTAGACTATTTTGACTTTTTCAAACTTCAATTAACCCTACCAACTTTTGCTTTATTACACTTTGACCCCAAATTTTAGTTTCTTCATTACCTTTAGTCCAATAACAGCCCATCATGCTTCCGATAATAAAATTAAGTACTAAACTCCATACCTTGGGTTTGATTGCCTTGCTGCCGGGTTTCTCAAGCTCCGGGATTTTACAGACTTCTTCCAACCACACAGCCGTGACCGATTGTTCACCGATTCTTGTCTCCTTCAGCAGCAAACATCACAACCCTATTTCATTTCCTACCTTAGGATGTATCAAGGTTTGGGGTAAAGGGTTTTAACTATATATCGGAGTATTTGGAATATTTGGAAGCCTGAATTTTATTGAAGAAGTATTAAAAATATTATTCAAACATAATTTCCCCTAATGGAGAAGACAGACACTTAGCTCCTCATGGAGGAAGCAAGACTCTTGGGGATGCACCATATACTATTACAAACACAAAGAAAATTTGCAGAAAGAGAAATATTACAAATGTTTTGAAGAGTTGGGAGGATTTTTGATGCCTTCCATCTGCTTCAAACTCCTTTATTTATAGGCGCCCGCAGACTTCAATCCCGGATTCCAATCTTCTCTAAATCCTTGTGACGTCACTGCGTTCGTCACTTGGCCTTAACTTCCACCGACTACATTATTGTCCTTTTGGAATTATTGCGTTAGGTGGCTTCTTTGTCAACTTCTCCACCTTCTCTTGTCGGCCACTTACTACCAACTACTCTACCCTTCTTTGTCGGCTTTTAATTATGGGTGTTGCCGACACCTCTTTTTCTTTTACATCCAGCTAATCTTACTTTGGCTTGTGAAAGTTTTTTGGACGTTTCTTTCCCTTGTCCTGTTCGGGTCCGGATTTTTTTGGGTTACCCGGATATTTGTACCGAATAGGGGTTTTTCCTGTTCTGCACAATATGGTCATATGTGGTTATCCCATTGGCCAACATGCATCATGTTGCATGCCTTCTTTCTGGTAGACTCGGTTGCTGGCAATTTATTTTTCCAGATGAGTAACCTCTTCTTTTCGAAAGATGTTTCCGCAAACTCTGTGTTTTTCCCTGTTAAAGAATTAACCAGGAACGATCCATTTAAATTGTTTGAGAATTTTAAACGGATATTTAACCTTTTCCATCTCGGTGAGACAGACCCAGAATCCCCATGCTCGTCGGGTGGAAATTTCATCTTTCCTGATTGAAGATACCAATGGTGCCTTCTCATCCATAGACTTAACTTTGTTGAAGGCAATCATATCAGGTCTTTGTAATTTAATAAAATGAAAGACCGGATAAGAACCTTTCCCGACTATTTCTGGTGCTGCTGAAATGAACTTAAGCTCCAGAATATCTCCTCTTTGTAGGTGCGGGTTGTTCTGCTATGATTCGTGCACTGCGCTACTTATCCATCCTGGAAGTTTTTCGATCTCTGGAAACCCTGGTGATGTAGTATGAACCGATGCTAATGCTCCAAAGTCATACCACTTTCGAACCTCTTCTGCTTCGATCCTTCGAGCATCCATACCCTGTTGTATCTCCAGGATGTCTCGATTACTGTTTTGATCGGGTTAATTCCCCTTTTGAAACCAGTTGTTCCCATTTTCCTTGGTAGTCCAGCCAGACTGTAGATAGGACCTTCTCGTCTGAATTAAGTAATTAACCTTAGAGGTGCCTGTCATTGGCCTAAGGTTAATTTCTTCCTCTTTTACCCCAGAGGCAGTGGGTTGACTTAAACTTTCGGAAATGTGACTTTCCTCTTGCTCAACATTTTTGTCGGTATCTGACAATGGTTCCTTTGAAGCAGTGCTTGAATCTGCTTCTTCATATGTGACCACTTTAGCTTTTTGGGCACCTTTTTCTTTGTTTACCAGGGAAGCTGACGCTTTCCTTATTGGCTCTAATACTGTTTCCTATAGTACTGTCATTGCTATATGGGAGGCTCGTATATTGTTGTGGACCATGTCCACATTGCTCTGTTGTATTTGGCCAACTGCTCGTGCATTGTTCTCGAGCTGTCCGAAATGCTTTGATAGCTCCTCTAGGTTTTCTCTGAGGTGCCTAAATCTCATAATGTTGGAATCGGCTTCAAATGCTTCCATCTCTCATCAAGAAATCTGCAAGAACATTTTCATGAGATTTTATAACATCAATATCATAAGTATAATATTGACATTCAGCTTGCCATCTGATAATACGAGCTTTTTCAATTTTTGATTAAAGTTTATTTTTTTTAAATACCCTAACATTAGTATTATCAACTTTTAATACAAATTTCTTTGCAAGTAAGAATAAATGCCATTTTTTAAATGTTTTCCATACTGCAAAGAATTCCTTCTCGTTAATATGCCAAAGTTTGGCTTGTTGTTCAGTGAACAACCCTCATGTGTATCTACAAGGTTCTTGACCCGTAGTTGTTTTTCTCATGAGCACTCCTGCCCATCGAAAATCATTGGCGTCTGTGTAGACTGCCAGCTCATCCTCATCTTGAGGTATCGCGAGTTTTGGCAAGCTTTACTTTAGTTCACGAATTCTCTTGGTATGGATTTCTTCCCATTTCCATCTAGAGCTTTCAGTCTCTTTCAGGAGTGGTCTAAAATCCTTTCTATATTTTGCAATGTCTTTTATAAACATGCCTGCAAAATTTACAACTCCCAAGAAACTCTGAAGTTGTTTCTTGTCTTTTAATATGTCAGGAAAATTGCGGATTTTCTCCACAATGTGTTCCTGTAACTCTATCCCCGCTTCATCAATTTGAACTCATAAGAATTCAATTTTATTAGCAGTGATAGTAGCCTTTTTCTCAGAGAGAACAAGACCTTCCCTGTGACATGCATATAAAAATATTTCAAGATGTTTAATATGTTCTTTAATATTTCAAGATGCAATCAGAATGTCATCTATGTAGACGAACATGAACTCTAGATAATCCTTAAATAGATTATCCATCTTTCTTTGGAATATCTGAGGGGCATTAGAAAGCCCCATTGGCATAACATTCCAAATATATTGCCCTGGTGGGGCAGAGAATGCTGTGAATTTCTTCGACTCGTTCTCCATCTTGATCCTGATATAAACCAGATTTGCAATCAAATTTAGAAAACACTTTAGCACCTTTGATGCAATCAATTAAGTGTTCTCTACTCGGAATGTAATAAACATCAAACTGTATTATTTTATTAATACCTTGATAGTTTATTACTAACCTGGGTTTACCTCTTTTTATTTCACCATGGTTTCTTACCAAGAATTCAGGGCTACTATAAGCTGAGACTCCGGGCTCGATGAGTTTAAGATCGATATGCTCCTTGATAATTTGTTGCATATCTTTCTTATCCTGCATATTCATTAAGATGGGTTTGTATCGAACATACTCATATTTATATTGTTCTTTTACCTGTAGAGTAGCTTCGATCTTGTTTTTATCACACCATGCCAGAGGATCCTCATTAAAGTTTATCTGGATAAGTCTTTTGACATTTTCGAGGGACAATTTAGTTTTCCCATCAATGTCTAATGAAGTCATATTTAATGACTTCATTTCCTGCATTGCTTCTTTGAGGTTTATAATTTCCTCAATAGAAGCTTCATCGAATCCTTGCTGTCTAAAAGACAACAAAGCCTTACCAAACTTTCTTTTATCCTGCATTTTTGGATGGGTTAGTTTGGCATCATTATCACCACGTTTGCTGCGAAATAATATAGGCATTAATCTCTTGAATGCCTTTTCTCTGTGCAACACCTGTATCTCATTTCCACAACTTGTGGTAAATATTAACAAATTTCTTTTGTTATCTTGAACATATTTTGTAAAGGATTGTATGACATTATTCCCTAACAAAATATCCGATCCCGTGTCATGAAAGTAAATAGGAGGCGTTTTTACCTTATACCAAGGTGTACCAACTGCTCCTCCAATCATGATATTGACCTGTCGAATACCCTTATTTAGTACTAAGATTTTTTGGGAAAAATATCTTCCTGCAATAATAGGTAATGATTCCATAGCTTCGCTAGGGAAAACTCCTGGTTTTGCCGTGCAAATACCTGATCCTGAATCAATATAAGCTGCAAAATATTCTGACTTTATTATTCATATATTATCCCTACTGAGATATAAATGGAAAATGAACTTGTCATTTAATTCTGATGGTATGACCCTTCATATTAAATTCTATACCATTATCCTTTCTTACCCATGGTTTATGATTTTCGAGAAAACTTAATCCCAAAATCATAACCCCATTGTCTTTTCCGGCGGTGCCTAAGACTCTGATCTCGTGTCCTGCAATTTCAATTGTTCCTTCATAGGTTCTAATTGATGGCTGCTGCAAGTAGTATAAGTCATCAAATGGAAAACGGTTAATCTTTTCAGTGATGTCAAATATTACTCGTATTTCTTTCCATCCTTCAGGGCATTTAATCTTTATATTATCTACCCCAATGGATTGAGGAGTTAGATCTTTGATGAACTCCTTCCTTTTATATGCCATAATTCTATCTTTCGAAAAAGACATACGGCTTGCGTACTCAATTCTAGCACTCGTTGATTTGTCTAGAATTGGATGATCTCTTATCTGTATGTCCACTCCTCCTAACCTTGGAATCTGGGTAGGATTTGGAGTCATGACTTTAGCAAATTCCTTGAAAATTCTAGGAATTTCTATATATTCTTTCCTGAGAAATAAGTCAGAATGATGACTATTAGAAAGTGCATAAGAGATTCTATAAGTTATAGAATATGGCCTGTTCCATTTTTTCATCAGATCTTTTCTTTTAAAATCCTGATGAAGGGTTAGAACTCTACTAAAATCTTGTTCAGCTAAGTTATAGGAAATTCTGGGATGTATGTCAAGCATTAACTACCCAACATATAAATTTCCTATCATAATTCCAAGAAGACCATCTCTAAGGTTATTGATTATTCTATCAGTGACTGATAGATGTAATTCAGAATCAATGCCTTCTTTGAAGGTTGCCTTAATTACTACTTCAATGGCTCCTATGTGGATCCATTTCATAGTAATGGCGATTTCCTCCTTCATTCTGCTTAATTCCTCATGAATTTCTTCTTTAGGAATTAATTGCATATCCATAACATTACAAGTAAGTTCCATAAGAATTGCAAACTCACATGCACTTACCTTGTAGATGATGTTATGTCTTCTCTGGTTGAGTCCCATCTGGTTAAGAACTCGTCCAATCCTGCCAATTCTGAATCCGTCATATGGGCTGAGGTTGGAATCTTGTCGCATGATTCTTTCCATGGTTCGATTCGAGATCGTCATCCTTGAAAAGAATCCAGATAGGTTTTCAGTGGTCTGAATTCTGTCCTCTTCAATCAGACACAGTTGAAGATCCATCTGAATATGAGTCCGAGTCACTTCTTAATTCTTCATCGTAGATGCTTTCATCCGAGGGGATGTCTTCAAACTGATAGACTGGTACCAGCTTTCCATGCTTCCACGATATCCTCCGTGGCTTCGTACATTCGTATCTCACGATTCTGTGGGCAATCGGGTGAGATATGACCTCTGGCTCCACACTTCCAACGGTTGCAGTCCTTGAAGCTTTCGTTGGCTCGGGTATGGGCTCGTCTGAACGTTCTCTTGGATGTTGTTCTTCCCGTGCTCCTTGTTGCTGAGCTAGTTGAGCCTTGGGGTGAACTCTTCGTCGTTCCCGTTCTTTGTCCAGTTTTGTATGTTCTGGCCTTGCTCTTGGACCACCATGCTCTTCTTCTTCGGAGTGGAGGTCTTCTGCAACTCTTACTGTATGAGCCTCGACTCTTCTTCTTTCTTCTCTTTTCTTCTGATTCTCCTATAATTGTTGGAAAATCGTTATTTTCACAGCAAATAGGGGTTCTTTTTATTTTACCTTTTAGTCTCTTGATGTTCTTTTGGGCTGCTGCCTGTTGACACAATTCTCTGAGCTTATCCTTTAAGACGGACATTCTTCGGGCTATTGAGTCCACTGTACCAGGGGGTACTGTGTACGATTGGATCAACATCTCTCTCCATGGGCTGCAGATATTTGCAAAGAACATGAGACATGCTACTTCAACTGTCATTTTACTCTGAAAATAGTATTTACGAAACCAGTAGATATATTTGTCTACTGCGCAAATACTTCTTAACTCCATATCCAATAGTGCTTGGGTATAGACCTTAATTTTTTCGGTTTTCTGTTCTTCAAAATAACCATTTCCTACAAAATGGGTTTTGAATAAGAGGCCAAATCTTTCGCAGATTGTGTTTTTGGATTCTCCTTCGAGTATTTGCTCCTTTAAAACCGTCGTGGAGTTTTTCCAGCCCATCTTTGCCGATCCTTTGAGACTTAGCTCTATTAATCTGACAAAGTTTTCTTTATCGAGATCCAGGGTGGTTGCTGCAATCTGAAGCTACCCATTCGTCAATCAGATCTTCGATGTTTCGGAAGTCGATAACATCGAGGTTCATTGTTATGCCATATGGATTTAATGGTTGTAACATCCTCTTGGCCCACGGTGTGGATTCTGGTGCTCTACTTGGGTTGCGTCCTGGATTTCGTCTTGCATTGAGATGTAGCTCAGGATACCTGTTCATGTGGAAATCTGTACTTTCTCTCATTGGGACATCAGGCGGTCCATCGTGGGTTACGTTGGATCCTGATTCTTCCGCATAACCCAATTGAAGAACTTCATTGGGTTTTATATTAACCAGATCCATAATCCCAAGTTGGGAAAATGATTCTGCCAATTCTTGTATATCTGATAGATCTGCCCTGTAAACACTCATTCGACTGTTTTCAGTAGATCGATCATAAGCTCTTCCTGTGATTTCTGCTTTGGAACCATAGTTGCTTTACCCTTTTGATGTAAAGCTTGTACCGGTCCGAATGCATCTCTAATATTGGCTTGGTTATTCTTGGAAGATCCAGGAATATCCTTCTGCCTTTTCTTGATATCCGAAATATCAAATTTCAGATTTAAAATCTCATTCTTTAGATCTTGAAATAATTTCAAGATCTCCTCTGTTGATTGATTCAAGTTATCTATTTTTTCAGGTAAAATTAATACCCTGTTACCATAATCTTGAATTGTCTTTTGGATTTCTCTTAAATCTTGTGAGAACTTAGAGCTATCCGGATCAATTTCTTTCCAGTCAGTTCCTCTTATTTTCATGAAAGAAATTACTTTTAATAAAATCTTGTCTTATGGACAAGTTCAAGAATTTCTTTTGGAAATTTTTATTTTTTATTTCCAAAATTTGGAAATAACTCGTTGGTTTCAAATTAATTGAATTCATTAAATAATTAAATCTTCTCCATTAAGAAATAAAATATTATAAATAATATAATTAATATATTCTTCAATAAAACCTAGGCTCTGATACCAATTTTCATGCGCTTGTGGTCTCATTTGTATATAAAACTTTGAAATAAGACTAAAGTATACAAAGTCAAACTTTTGGGGTTTAAAAGAAAATAAAGGAAAAGTTGTTGGGTTATTAATTAATTTCAAATTGGTTCTTATGGCTTAATTTCATTCAACATGTATTTGTAATGGCCTAATTCTGGAAGTTCAACTTATAATGGCCTAAAAGTGGAATAGCTCCTTCTAATGACCCTTTTTATTCATTTCCCCTTTAAGTTATTAACCGTTAAGGGGTTGGGGACTTACCCTAGCGGTCAAGGTCAAGTCCCCCTTCTCCCAACCATAGGTTGGGGGTTCGAATCCCCACCAGGCCCTCTATCTCTCCCTTTATCCCCATTTGTAATTTGTGTGGTTTGGGCTTCCACACACCTTTGCCGACACATGAGTGTCACGTTTACCAAAAAAAATTATTAACCGTTAAAAATGTGTAGCGACATGCATGTCAGGTGGATCCGTAGCAAAAACTCTGGGACGGATGTATTTTTTTTTTTTTTTTTATATCACCAAGTCAAGTAGCGATTATATGCTTATGAATATTTTTATTCCACTCCAATTCAAAATATTTTATAAAAAAATATATTATTTCCCATTACCACTTATTTTGGAGTAAATGAAATTAATAAATAAAAGTGAATTGTTTTAATAATTTAGTCTCCCAATTTAGTTAGGGACTAAGGTGCTGATAGAGAGTATCTTTTCAAATTAGTCCGAATTTATAAGATCTTCGCCTTCTTTGCGCACTGGGCCTCGTCTTGGTTTGAGAAATTTCTTACTCTTTATTCTTGTCAAGAAACCCATCCAGGATTCAAGTAAAGGATCGGATCTGTCCGCCAAATACGTCAATTAGCACTCAGAAATGGAAAAAATGATGAATATTTTGAAGCCTAAACCCAACCCCCAGCAATTGCTGAGAGATTGGCAGCGTCGCCTTCGCCAAGAGTGCCGCAATATCGAACGCCAAATCCGAGGTTATATGAATATCCATGGATTGATTGTATTGACTGGGATTTATATTATTTTCCTCCTTTTTCTTTCCTTCAATAATTATCGCTTTAGCTTTTCTCTCTTTTATGAATTAGATATTCAGAGGGAAGAGAAGAATGTACAGAAAGCAATCAAGGAGGCCGCCAAAAGAAACGATATGGGTTCTGCCAAGGTACCTTTCTTTTATTTGTTATTCCTTAATCTTTGTTGTATAATTGTGAGTTGTCAAATTAATTAAAGATTTTGTCACCTGTCTTTCTGCATATTTATTATGAATGAAGAAGTGATCTAGAATGCATAATTTGGGAGTTTGCCAGTTTGGGTTTTGTTGGCATGTGTCAGAAAGGATTTGCTTTCTTTTGATTGAGGTATTCTTGATGAAAGGAATGCAAATAGCATGAATTGGATGGAAATAGCACTTCCTTTTTCTCACAGCAATTTTTTTCTACTTGGTCTTTTCCTATGTGATCATTTGCACTACAAGAAATGTTTTTCAATCAAGAAAGTGTGGGTTATAAATGAAAACCTACATCCATGAGATTGTGTGTGTGTTTAATATATTTCATCTTAAAATTTCCTATAACAGGCACTTGCTGTAGAAATTGTGAGATCAAGGAAAACAGTGAACCGTCTATATGAAAACAAAGCACAGTTGAATTCAATATCAATGCATCTTGGAGAGAGTGTTGGTAGGTGCCTGTTCAAATCTCTTTTTTCTACAATTATGGAAGGTTATACTCATATGAGTTTTTAATTCTAACCCATGATTATGATAACTAATCCAATTATTCCACTCATTATGTGTTTGTCTATTCTCATTTTCAGTAGATTTAGTTAGTTTCAAATGTTTCTCAGATTGTTGATTGGAAATTCATAAAAAACAAAATGTCAAATTAAGTTCAGGATCTCATCTCATATTTGGCATTGGACAAATGTTTTTGATAGACAAGTGGATGTTCAGATTGTGATCACGCTGTTGATGGATATTTGTTAAGTTATGCTAAGATTTGTAATTCTCCAAACAAAATGCATATGTGTGTATGGTTACTCAATTTTGTTTCGATATAGTGATGAAAACCTTGAGATTTGATGGTTAAAGTTCCTATATCATTTGTTAAGAAGTATAGAATTGCACAATCTATGGCATTACATACTCTTAAGGTGCTCAAAAGCTTGGCTCGATGACTACAAACGTTAGCTTCTATCCATCTTATTTTACTCATTCTCGGTTATTTTTCATCCTCCTTTGTTAATTGGAGAATGATTTGCGAGTATGATATTGATAGCTCAAACTTAGAAGCTCTTTTAATATTGGTTTCCAAACTCGAAAAAAGTTGTTACAATGTGAATTAAAATCCATGTTTCTAAGCTGGAAGCAGCAGTGTTTAAAAAGGCGGTAATGAGGCACGCCTCGATTCGAGGCGGCAGATTTTCGCATTTGAGACGCCGCCTCGAGTACATCCCATAAAACCTCCGCCTTTACCTGTGTGAGGTGGTCGAGGCGCCAGAGGCGGGTGAGGCGCTCCGAGGCGGAGAAGAGAGAAACGACCGCCTGAGATGGAGCAGCAAAGAGCGAGCGACCTGGAGCGGTGTCGTTTGTGGATAGGAGAGAACAGACCGACCGAAGGCTGGAGCAGGGTGGCGTTTTTGTTATACTAGGGTTTTATACACTTTTAAGAGGAGGAAGATGACAAAAAGGAAATAAATCTCTAACCTATTAAATAATATAATAAAATACTTCAATTACTTACAGGTAGGAAATAAGTCTAAATAATATAATAATATATTACTTACAGCCTACAGGGTAGGAAATAAGTCTGGGATCTTTTATTTATTAAACAGAGGACCCACATAACTTATTAAATAGTAAAATAACATTTTACTAGCAGGTTTTTGTCAAAATGATAGTATATTTTAAATTCTAATATAGAGGCATTTTTTAATTTACGCCTCGATTTTACGCCTCGGACCGCCTCGAGGCTTACGCCTCGTGAGGTGATACAAAATCGTACCGCCTCAAAAAATGTACTTTAAAACTTTGGGAAGCAGAGTACCTACATTAGAGTAACCAGGAATTTATAAGAATAAAGTCTCCTTGTACTGTTTCTAATATTTTGCTGCTTTCCTTACTCTTTTAAATTTCTTGTTTCATAACTGTGGGTTTGGCAAATGACAATCTGATGCTCTCCACTGATATGATTTTGAGTTTAATGTCTCGAGTTTAATTTTGTTCATATGCATAATTATTCTTGGAAAAAGTCCATGATTTAAGCCTTATTGATGCATGGTGTGGACTTGCAATTTGCATAAAAGATGTTTTTGCCACTGATGGAAATGAATACAAGAATGAAAAAGTAGTAATGTGGTTTTTGTTTTAATAGTTTTGGTTGATGTTGTTACTCAAGTACCAACAATAGTCTTCCATAGTTCCATGATGTGTTGTCTACTATTTCATGGCTTTGAGCCAGCTTGTTAAGTGCCTTGGGCCACCATTATATGCCATCAAAAAGCTTCTACAAGTGTGATCGTTTAGGATTTAGTTTCTTTCTCAAAAAGTAAGTTATCTTCCTCTGTACAGTCACTTATTCTTTTTCCCTTTGGTCAGCCGTTGCACGAACTGTGGGACATTTGTCTAAAAGTGCTGAAGTCATGAAGCTTGTGAATAATCTTATGAAAGCTCCACAAGTAGCTGCAACAATGCAAGAATTCAGTAGGGAAATGACTAAGGTAATTTGCTTTTTTATTCCAACATAATGAGTCATCCTTTTAGTCCAAACCAAGCAATAATGTGAAGTGGAGTTTAGGCTTCCTTTCATGATAATTCTTGTTCAATTATTTGTGTCATCAGCTTGGATAAATTGCTAATGTGAAAGCTAGGCTAAGGGTGAAGTTGAAATAAAGCTTGATACTTTCTATATCTATATTAATTCATGCAATCTGATGTTGAAATAGTGTAAGCATGGTGGTTTTGAACCACGTGCATACTTCCAACTTTGAAAATGGATATGATTTGGAAATGATTGGGACTCAGTTTTTACAGTTAACCTGTAGTGTAAGCACTTGTTTTCTTTCTTAGCTTCCAATCCTTCAAGTATCTTTTGTTTGGCTTTTAATGTAAGTAGTGTACTAGCTGGCAAGCTTTTGGTTTTGTAGTGCGTGTGCTGGCAATGACCCCTACCACCCATTAAACTGGAGTTATTTACTAGTTGATTATTGTCAGTGAAAGGCCACTAATTGAACCACTAGTTATCTTGGTTTAAGGTGTATTTAAAATTTAACACAAACTGTGATATCTCATTTGTTAAATTTTTTGTTTGAGAGAGAAGCCATGTCAAATTCTTGTGATGATTTCATCTACTTATTATCCCTGTTTTACCCTTAGATATCAACAATTCATGATTTTTGCTTATTTGAGTTGAATAATAATGTTTTCTGATTTAGTTTAATTTTTTGGGATCGAGTAGATATATATATATATATATATATATATATCGTCGTATCATTACTTGACTTAATAGCCTAAAGGTTCACTAGCCTATATAACCAGAATATACTTTGAACAAGATAGTGGTTTTTTCTTTTGTTTAGTTTTCATTTTCATTGTGTCTTTTGACTTCTCATGGCATATAATTGAGGTATTGGAAGTATAAATGATTTATACAGCTTGTTCTTGCTAATTGTTGGAAGTTGGGAAATTGCAGAATTTTTAAATTGTACGATTTATATGAACATTTGAACTTGTTCTTCTTGGGTATTTCCAAGATTCAAAGAACTGTTTATAATTTGTGCACCTTATCAAGGCTTCTCTGAAAAGTGTTTTATAGATTACTTATTAGTACTTCAACATGTTTTGCTAAGCAGCATCATTCATTTGTTAACCCCCCTTTATGTCAAATAACATAAGGTAATTCGGGTGGTAAATGTAAATTTTTGTTTCTAACTATAAAATAAATGTTGGTACAGTGTCGGTGAAATTAGATATATTTGCAGATAAATACCGCCTTGGGTCAAAATCAGATTTGAGTTTAAATGTAATAGCTAAAAGCAAAGCCAGACTGAAATTGTATGTTTACTGTAACATGAGTGGAGTTTGGATTAGCTGAACAATTTAATTATAGTGAATTCTGTCTCCTTAACGAGAACCACAAGGTGCTAAGGTTGCAGCACTACATACTTGCAGGCTGGTGTAATAGAAGAGATGGTAAATGATGCTGTAGATGACGCACTTGATACAGAAGACATTGAAGAGGAGACCGAGGAAGAAATTGATAAGGTTTTGACTGCAATTGCTGGGGAGACGGCTGCACAACTTCCCGAAGCTGTTAGAAAGGAGAAATTGAAGCAACCCGCTGCGAGTGAAGAGGTTGAGGTATGTATAGTTTCCCTGACATTGTCTTGGTCCCTTTGATCCAGAAATCCAATTGTAATTACTTCTGGGCTGTTTTATTTATTTTTTATTTTTTTATTTTTGTCGTTTCGTTTATATATTATTATTAAACAATACAAAAAATGATGGAACAACTCCAAAGTGGATGCAATTGGATTCCTGAATCACCACTCCTGCATTTTTTGTGGTCCTGTCATTTACTAGTGTCTCAAAATTGTTGAATACTTCAGGAGGGGGTTGATGATGAGGAAGAAATGGAAGAAATACGGGCTCGGCTTGCTAGGGTTCGATCATAACTTTCTATATTTTGGCCTCCCAAAACGTGACAAGACTTGAGATTGGTAATAATTTGAAGATCAATACCATCGTGTTCTCCTCATAATGTCCATGTGTTGTGTATTTTAGGAGGCGAACCATAAAATATTCCATCTGTCGTAAAATCTCATATGTATGCAACACTAATGCATGTTTCTTTAACTTGCCTTGAACTTATGGATCATCATTGCAGAGCCTGTGTTCAAATGTCTTCCTAAAAGATTTGTGTTCCAAATGTATAGAGTCGTGTTTTGTATTGTCTAAAAAGAAAAACTTAGATTAATGCCTGCTTTGTACCAGCTATAGATGTCAAATCCTTTATTTCTTGAGGTGTTTTGCTGCTGCAATTTCCCTCCTCAAAATTTAAGGTTTGTTGCTGAAGAAGGCTATATAAGCTAATGAAGCTCAAATAAATGCTTCTTGACATATCATAGGTATCTAAATACTGTAGCAGGTCACCATTCTAAAATTGAAAATATCGTCAACTTGTAAAGATTTGCCTGACAGTCGACATATAAAGGTTTCAATATCGAATGGGTAGGGTGGTTTCTTACAGAAGAATTTCTCTCTAGTTCCGTTGTTCCTTCCATCAACATTTTTGATTGAGGTATTCTCCCAGGAGCTTTGCAGTCTGGTTGGATCAAATTGTCCTACTCTGCATATTTCATGTTGGACAAAATCTAATTCTAGATTAAGATCTCGACACTGTTGAGGTAAGAAACATTCTCTCTTTAAGATTCTTTTTGTATGGTGTGTGGCTATCCTACTCGATATCCTGACCGACTGCCTTCTACTTGATCAAATTGTGTTGGTATGAACTCATTACTATACTGAGTAATTTGTCTGTCATGAATGCATTATGATCATGTACCGGATGAATAGTAGTATGTAGTTTTCTATTTTTTGGATATATCTTGGTAAAGTGTCACAATAGGATGCAATATTTTGCCCAGTTAAACAACAGTTCCTTTCTTCGGCCTAATTTGCTGCAGAAAGCAAAGTGCAGTTTCAAAAGTTGTTCGAGATTATTCCAAAAAAACTTTCAGTTTGACTTTATAAAAATCTATAAAAATCTCCGGTGGGTAGGGGCGAGTTTCTATTGTTGACTGCTACTGTTGGTGCCATGTCGTGCATTTGGCCACACATCTACAAGAAATCGAGAGAAGTATGATCCCCGAGCTAGAGTCATCAAAAAATTTGAATAAGCCAGGCCTTGATAAGGGAATCCCTTATCAAGGCCTGGCTTATTCAAATTTTTTCTATTTTTTCTATTGCTCGTTCATTAGGAACCAAAAAATTAACTAATTTGAACCTGTAATTGATTACATTCATTGATTTATAATTGTTCTATTTATCTGGGAGTTGTTTTATAGATGATTTGTAATTCACATGAAAAGGAAGAGCACAGGGACCATATTTTTCTTTTATTACGCAGTGATCCTCCCCATTCTTTATTGTTTCTCCATTTTTGGATGGTTGCTCAATTCGCCAGATCTTGAAGAAGTAATTTCTCCCTTCTGTTTGTATTTTTTGTCGACTGTAGGGGTTTCTAGGCTGTAATTGGGACTTTCTCTCGGGGAATTTGTTAAATTTGTGCGATTGATTATTAACTGCAGATATAGAGGGTGTTCTATCCAACCATGTATGCCACTGATGAATCGAAAAACAAAGATTCCAAACTCGTCAAATGTGTTTTAGACTTTTAGTATCTCATACTATCTGGCTGTTTTTCTTTTTTCTTTTTCTTTTTTTTTTGTTTTTGTTTTTGTGTTGTATTTTCCTTTTTTATCTAGAGATAAATATTAAAATAGGTCAGGGCTTTTTTTTAGACCACTGTAAACATAAATTACTAAAAATAGGTCCTGCCTAAGTACTACATATTTGGAAAAAAAAATACCTACTTTTCAGCATTTCTTTGATTGTTCCTTTATTCTCTTTGATTTTGAAGTTGAGAATGATCAATGTCCATTTAATTAGTGATATTGTGATTCAGTTGTGGAGGCATATCATATTTAACTACTCATATATAAGAAATGCCACTTGTGAGTCTGAAGTATTAGATCTTTGTACAACTCCTTATACTGAATGGGTGTTACTTGAAACTACAATTTATTTCCTTTTCTTAATTTCATAGCATGCCCGATGAAATTGCATTTTATGATTATTCAATCTGCATTTTCATTTCGTTTCAGCCATCTTCTCAAATTGTACTTTCCATCCGCTCAAACTGCACCACGAATTTTGTTGGAAACAGTTGGCTATGACATACTACTATTTATGCATTTCAGAATTCGACAGCTTGAATGAAAATCTAATACAGTTTCATAAATATTTGTTTTAGTGCAATTGAGAACATGTTGAGATCTCCCATTTTCTCAACTTTCCCATTTTGTCTTCTTTCTTTCTATGGTCAGGTGTTTGTCTTCTCTCTTCACCTTTAATTGGAAGAAAGAAATTTGAGAATTCAACTTATTTACGGTATTGTTGAAATAGTTCATTCGACAACAGAATAGCTAATAGCTAGGTAAGAATCTGAACTAGATTTGTAAACCATCGTCCTGTTCAGTATCTATCCAACAATCAATGTAAGATCAATCGGAACTAGATGTGTAAACTATTGTTCTGTTCATTATCTATTTGCTTTCAGATGAAAAGGCTTGCTCTAGAAGTTGATCCACACAATGAGTGGGTCCTTGCCTTTCCTAGTCGGATTCAAGCCATACCAGATGGCTTTGCGTCTACAGCTAAATCATCTGGAGGTTGGGGAGCTTCAGCTAACTGAAATCAAAATTGATTCTGGTTTGTATTACAATATGATGATTGGTGCATTTAACTTAGCATTATCTAGTGGTGGCCTTTTCGCTGCAGACTAGTATAACATGCTTACTTTATTCACCATATCAGCCAGTCCCCCTTAGTAATTACTACTATTTCAGTTGTTGAGACTTTCAATCTAATGATGACGATTTTAGAATATTCGATAAGATAATGATGAACGATAATGTCACCCACACTCTGTTCCTTTGGATAATCTTTTAAGGGATTTGAATGTGTTGATGTTGAAGATACTGGTAAAGTGGTACCTCCAGAGCCACCGTGGTCACTTATGCTCTTAGACGTTAAAATCTGATCCCACTTGGACGTGATAGGTTCTACAAAGTACAATAGTATATGACATAGACCTTGATCGAGAATCCTTCAGAGTATCCACATATATCTGCAAGAACCAAGGATAGATGAAATAAGGAAGAGGTATTCACGTAAATAGTACTATTATTATCCACAAAATACTGAAATAGATCTAACAATATCCTTAGAAAGAGATGATGCATGTAAAAGTTTCAGAAGCTGAGGAAAACTGAGTAGGGGTGAACACGGTTTGGGTTGGTGCGGTTTCGCACCATGTCCAAACCAAAACCGAAAAAAAACGGTTTCGGAAAAAATCAAATCAAATCAAATCAAACTAAACCATTTGAGCATTTCAAACTAAACCAAACCAAATCGAAAAAAATGGTTTTGTGCGGTTTGATCACGGTTTAACCAAACTTTTAAAAACAAAAAAAATCCTATGAATTATAATAGTATGTGTAACCGTTCAAACTCTAAAATGCTAACTAAAAGTTAGAAGAAGAAAAAAAACATAATTTCCCTGTTTACAAGCCAAATACTTAATAAACTAGAACTATTAGAAGCTCTTGGAAAAAATAAAATAAAACTACAATCATAAATACATAGGGTCTGTTCTGCACACGGAGTTGTAGTTGCAGGCTGGAGTTGTAGGGAGCTCTAGCTGTTAGTTTTATTTAAGTGTTTGGTACAACTAGTTGTAGCTGTCATAAAATTTATAAAATGGCATAAATGCACAAACATTTATGTAGACTATTCGATAGTTGGTACTCCCGTTTCGGGGTAACGCTTAATCCTCTAGCCGTAGCCTTCAAGACGGAAGGCTGGACGAGAACAGTCCCAAGGAATGCTTGGAACTAGATCATTGCGAAATAAACTAAGGAAATAAAAGAAAGCAGTAAAAAAACAGTAAAGAAACCATTAAGGAAAGTAAATAAAAGTAAAGTACTGAAAAAATAAAGACATTATATTAAAATATTTGGTGGTTGAGGAACCCAGATTACATCTTAAGTTCTAATATTTATACAACGTCTGGTGCCTGTTCGTTGAGAGGCACCGATTGAGGGAAAGGGATAAGGATGAAATTCAAAAAAGAGCTTCCCCGCCTTTATTCTGGTACCGGCACGGATAAGGCTTCCGCAAGGGTGAGGAGAGTCTTCGCTCGGGGTGACGTTGTAACATACTGGAACCACTTCCTCTAACTCGTGGTACTCGGGCAGTTATCGTGCTCGGATATGGCTTTCTCCGGATTGCGCCGTTTATTTAGGTAGTTTGGCTTGCTCGGGCGATGTCCTTCGGGGTCCATGGGCTGGTCTTGGGCCATGTTTTCCGTATCAAGCCTAGAAATTGGGCCCTTATGCAAATTGGGTCTGGATATGTATGTGTGTTAGATTAACACAATTTTTATGTGTTAATAAATTGCCCCCCGTTTTTCACTAAATATGGGCCGGCTTAAGGCCTCTTTTTGTTGAAAAAGCAGTTTTCACCGGGTAACCTCCCCAATCTGTTATCACCCTTTCAACTCCTCCTCTCAATCGTGTCCTGTGTAATGGGCGCCAAAGGAGGTGATATAAACAAATTTTACGATAACTACACTCGTTATGTTTTCAAAAAATCCTTCCCCATCTGTTCTTCTTCTGCATTCGCAGCCACTTCCTACCCAAAAAACCCTAACTTGCGTCAGGTTCGATAGTAGTGATGGAGTCGATTCTAGATGAAAGCGATGACTCTTACGCCCATTTGGTTCGTCCTGGTAGGTCGGCAAGCGTTATCCCTCTATGTGATCCCCAGAGGTTTCAATTGTGACGGCTCGAGATGCCATTCAAATTTTGCGTCCCTTTTATCGCACCTTCACTGAGGCGGATGAAGACGAACTGGTGCGAACGTACACCATCCTAGGAAAGGAGCAATAATCGGTCAAGGCGCCGAGCGTAGAGATCAGATTGCAAGGCCTATTGTAACTACAGCTGCCGATGGACTCAATGGAAGCAACTGGGAATTGACAGAGCCATCTGATTATCGGGGTATGCTTATCTTCGTGCCCGTTCTCATTTGATTCCAGCTATCACGATTTTCTGGAATCCCATGGTAAATTGCTTTATGTTTAAGCAAGGTTTCATGGGTCCGACTCTGTTAGATATAGCGATGTTGGCATGCCTCCCAGTGGTTGGAGATGAAGCCAACATTGAGCCATTGGAACCTCCTTCATATAGGGCGGAGATGTCCAATCCCTCCTAGACCAACTACATTGTTATGAACGTTGGCAGGGGTATTCCTCTTTCCGATAAGGAGCACACTGCCTATTGGCTTTATTGGTTAAACCGCTTCGTAATAGCGTCCTTAAACAAGGCGGATGGCTCCTTCTTTCCAATGACTTATAGATTATTGAGGGGTGACAGGCTAAATATCGGAGCCTTTTTTCTTGCCCAGTTGTATTTTAGCTTGAGTAGATTCTCAAGGGCGGCCAAGGTAAATAAGCAAATTCCGTTTCTCGGCTTATCAGGCCGCTCTGGTTCCTGGAGGCCTGGTTTCGTCTGTATTTCTCCTCTTGCTTTTCGGGTATTGTCTCGGCGGTTGAGTCCAACTCTATGGCTTTAAGCGAGGCCATCTTCGAGAGTACCAAGTCGGAGAGACAACTTACCAACCTGGTACTGGGAATAGTTAAGGGAGAGCGATCGACACGCAACTTTTATGCGTATCATATTTATGCCCATTTAGCTCCTTATCCCTTATGGGCTGATCCGGGTATCCTATGTCCCTTTACATTTCTTGTTGAGAGCAATGACCTTACTCTGTCATGGGAATCAATCGTCAAGCCCCGTCTTATTCTTCCCATGGGGAGAGATAAGAAATCAGTGATAAGAGCGCAAGTTTACTGCCCACACTTCTTGTCACGTCAATTGAGCTGTGCACAAGGGATCACACGAATGATATATCCGAGTCATCTTACCTAAGGAGTTTCAATGGATCTTAAGCAGCCGGCGGCCCGTCATGAAGTGGATGCATTTCATCAGAGGGTCCGGATGTATTTGAGCAAACAGATTAACGTTGTAACACCCCGGATTTGATAACCCAGGCCGGGATGTCACCGCCACATCTCTCTAGCAAGACACGGATTCTCCGAGCTTGCCAAAGAGATGCAAGGCTATAGGTATTGCAGAAAGATTTCACAACAAGTCCGGAATCTATGTAAAAATATTAAATATCATCCACACATAGTAGTAATAATGTATCGCAGCGGAAAAATGTAAAATGGGCCGACATGGCCAAAACTCGGGATTTACATGCCCGTTATGCAAGTATTGTAAAAAAACAAGTAAACAATGTTTAGTAAATCCATCCCCCAATGCACATGCTATGCATTATCTCCGTACTCTGAAAGAAAAGAGAAAACAACAATTTTATCAGTATATAAAATACTGAGTAAGTCGATCCTAACATAGCAATAAAGGGATTTAATTAGATAATTTAAAATTTCACTCATAACATGCATTTACCAAATTTAAAGGAAATAATAATTTTAATTGTGTCTTTAAAAACATGCATCTAATCTACAATAATAATTTAGTCATGCCATGAAATTTAAAGACATAATTTAAATGCATAATTTAAAGACATGCAAAAATAAATAAATACTTAAAAATATTAAATCTTTTATTTCCCCCGTTACGTAACCATTTCTCAGTGTTTGTATAGCCGGTGATCCGGCGGCCGCAGCCGTGTCGTAAGTATCTTGTATAGCCGGTGATCCGGCGGCCGCAGCCGTATCTGCCATACCCAGTAACACTCCGGAGCCTCGAGAAATCCATACGGACAACCCGAGAGAGTAGGCCATGTATCTCCCGCCAACTGGCGTAATATTTCATCAAATTCTCTCGTCCATTATAGGCCCGAAGAGAAAAGGCTAGAGGGGCACCCTGCAGAGCACTCACCCTCCACCAAGTATCTCATGTATCGTTTAGATTTAATGTATCGGGGTTTTTCAAAAGTGTAGATGTATCGTGTTTCAAATCTTTGACCGTTTGTTTCGAAATTTCAAAACTCTTCGATTTAAACGTATCTTGGCGTCACAGTTTGCGCCTTTCTCATTTAAAAATCCGTTTCAAGCCCGAAAATTCTGAAATCTTCACACTTTATGCAAAACACCCTAACGAACAACTTTCGTGTTTTAACTTTTTCGAAATAAGTTGAGGAAACATGTCAAAAATCGATTTTATCATGCAATCAGAAAACTGTCCGAACTCAGGTTTGACACAGTTCAAAATCTCGACTTTTTAACATATCAAATGGACTCCAAAAATTCTGAAATTTAATATGCACACACTAGACATGATTATCTACAACTTTCATTTAGATTGTAAAGATCAAATCGGACTAGAAATTATAGAAATAAATTCACTAAGTTCGAAACATATTCATAGACAGATTTCCACACGTTTCGTCAAAGCAGTCTCTTTTCGATGCGATTTAAAATAGCAAACGTTAACGAAAATGGCTGAAATTTTTACACAACCTAGATTTATGTGTTAGGATTAAAAGTCTAGTTTTGAGTTTTTCGGATTGAATCCTCGAAATATGGGTTTTAGGCCGATTACAGAAATTGCGCAAGATGGGGTTTTTAAGTTCGATTTTTACGTTTCGTTACATTACGCCTATACCGGACGCCCCGAAATCACCCGTATTGATATGGAAGGCTCAACTTACAGTAGTGAAGTTCTTGAGTCGTCCTAGGGTCGCTCGGCTCGTCCAAAATCCTACGAACGGATCTACGAAGTGCAAAGTTCCCGACTTTGGCCACGAACGTATTTGAAATCAACGAATCAAGAGTTAGATTGGGGATTCGAGAGGAAAAACGGGACTGAGGACTTAAGAGACTACTTACCAATGATCTAAGGACTGTGATCCTTGATCTACTCGTTCCTACGGTCGTCGGTGGTGGTCGGAAAGTCGTCGGAAGTCCGTCGGAAGTTCGTCGGGAGAGCTTTTTGGCTTGGGAGGGTTTGAGAGTGACTTGGGGACTTGGTGACTGAAGAATGGGCAAGGGAGGCAGCCCTAGGTCGCCCTTATTCCCTTCCCCCGTCCAAAATTCGCTTTCCAAAGTTCGGGAGGTCGAATTATGGTAAGAAATCGTCGAAAACGCGTTGGTTGCGCAATCCTGGGATCCCACGCGGGGTTGGCGCGCCTTTTGGCCAAACCCCGCCCGGCCAGCGCGCGAGACTCGCCTGGACTGCGGTCCGGGCGGGTCCGTGCGATCCGATCCGTCGGGTCTTTTTCTCCTCTCTTTCGGACTTCTATCCTTCCCCGTTTTCGCGCTCGATTTTTCCGGGTCATTTCCGGGTTATGCTTCTCATCATAAATTTATTCCATCTCAATTCGATTACGTGCTTGAAATCCTAAGACCGTCGGTTTTGGTCCGTCGGGTTCTAATTCGTCGTCCTTTGACTTCCGAGCATTTTCGCGTCTACGGGTTTTCGGAAACGAAACCTTCTCTCCTATCGGATTAATTCCTATATTTTATATTCTAAAATTTACGGGTATTACAGTCTACCCCCCTTAAGAACCAACTTCGTCCTCGAAGTTGTACTTCCCCCTGTCGCGAGTTCGGAAATTGTTTGATTAAGCGATTGTATTATTGTGTGTCGTTGTTTGTTATTATTTGACTGAACCCAGAATTGAAATTTCCGAGTTGCCTACGTACCCCGCGAAGGGATCAAGTCATTACGTAGTTCAAAACAATTTGAATTTGTTTATTTGGGGTACAAAGTATTCGTTCAAAATATTCAGAAATACTCGGGTCGTCACATCCTCCCCCTCTTAAGATTACAGTTATGTCCCCATAACTGTTGCTGCACTGTCTTGGAATAGGGTTGGGTAACGCTCCTTCATGTCTGCCTCCAGCTCCCACGTTGCCGTCTCGGCTTCGTGGTTAGACCAAAGAACCTTAACCATCCTCACGGTCTTATTCCTTGTTACCCTCTCCTTCTTGTCGAGTATTCGCACCGGAATTTCTTCATAGCTTAAGTCATCGTCCAGCTCAATTTCCTCCGGTTGGAGTACGTGGGTCGGATCATGGACGTATTTCTTCAGTTGCGAGACGTGGAACACGTCGTGGACACGAGCAAATTGCGGCGGTAATGCCAATCGGTATGCAAGATTCCCCACTCTTTCTAGGATCTCGTAGGGTCCTATGTACCGTGGGCTTAATTTTCCCCGCTTGCCAAAGCGCATCACACCCTTCATCGGTGATACCTTTAACATGACCTTATCGCCTATTTGGAATTCCAAATCTTGCCGTCTCACGTCGGCATAGCTCTTTTGCCGGTCTTGCGCGGCTCTCATCTTCCCTTGGATTATTTTGACTTGTTGAGCCATATCCTCAACAAGTTGCGGTCCAATTACCATAGTCCTCTCGCCCTCTTCCCAGCTCAATGGGCTTCGGCATTTGCGTCCATACAGTGCCTCGAAAGGTGCCATGCCAATGCTAGCATGGTAGCTGTTGTTGTAGGAAAATTCGATCAAGGGTAAGTGATTTTCCCAACTTCCTTTAAACTCTAGTACGCATGCCCTCAGCATGTCTTCCAAAGTTTGGATCGTCCTTTCCGTTTGTCCATCCGTCATGGGATGGAACGCGGTACTCATCTTTATCTTCGTACCGAGGGCTTCTTGTAGTTTTGTCCAAAAAATGTGAGACGAATCTACTGTCTCTGTCCGAGATGATGTCGTGTGGTACTCCATGTCGTCGTACCACGTTGTCGACATATGCCCTTGCCAATTGGTCCATGGACCAGGTATCCTTCATGGGGATAAATATGGCAGCTTTTGTCAACCTATCCACGATCACCCAGATTTTATTCATCCCCTTCGGTGAACGTGGTAACCCCGAAACGAAGTCCATTGAAATGCTATCCCATTTCCAACTTGGGATTTCCAATGGCTGCATTAATCCTAAGGGTTTCTGCCGTACGGCCTTGACCTTCTGGCAGGTAAGGCATCTCGCCACAAACTCGGCTACTTCTCTCTTCATGTTCGGCCACCAATAGTTCTTCTTTATGTCCTTGTATAGCTTCTCGCCTCCGGGGTGGACCGAATATGGGGTATTATGGCCTTCCTCCATTACTCTTAGCTTCAGGTCCTCGCATTTTCGCGGTATGCACCACCTTCCTTTGAAGCGGATGCTTCCGTCCTCATGGATTTTAAAATCCATTACCTTTCCTTCAGCAATGCTCTTCCTAATTTCCTCCAGCTTTTCATCACCCTGTTGTGCTAGTCGTATCTCATCAAGTATGGTAGATCCTACTACCATCGTGTTGACGACCTCACTTACTTCGCCGGAGTGTACCAACTCCAGACTTAATTTCGCCAAGTCTCTGTACAATTCGGCCGGTACTACGAGTGAGTTCACCACGTGTTGAGTCTTTCGACTCAAGGTATCGGCCACGACGTTGGCCCTTCCTTCGTGGTACGCGATTTCCAGGTCGTAATCCTTAATCAGTTCCAACCACCTTCTTTGCCTCAAATTCAGCTCTTTTTGCGTGAATATATACTTGAGGCTCTTATGGTCGGTGAACATCCGACACTTTCGCCCATAGAGGTAATGCCTCCATATCTTTAGAGCGAACACGACTGCGGCTAGCTCCAAGTCGTGCGTCGGGTAGTTCTCTTCGTGTGGCTTTAGTTGACGTGATGCATATGCTATAATTATAACCCTTTGATCTTGCATTAGCACGCATCCTAATCCTTCCTTCGAGGCGTCGCTGTACACCTCGAAGTCTCCATCTTCCGATGGTAATGTCAACACCGGTGCTGTAGTAAGCCGTTTCTTCAATTCTTGGAATGCGGAGTCACACTCACTGGTCCAGTCGTATTTCACCCCTTTCTTTAACAGCTGCGTCAATGGGCGAGCGATCCTTGAGAAATCCTTTACAAACCTCCGGTAGTACCCTGCCAATCCGAGAAAACTTCTTATCTCGGTTGGATTCTTCGGTGGCACCCATTCGGTCACTGCCGAAATCTTTGCTGGGTCTACTGCCACTCCATTGGCGGATACGATATGTCCCAGAAATGCCACTTCTTTTAGCCAGAAGTCGCATTTGGACAGCTTGCCATACAGCTGATTGGCTCGTAAGATCCCTAACACTTTGTGTAAGTGTTCGGAATGCTCTTCTTCGCTTTTCGAGTAGATCAGGATGTCATCTATGAACACCACCACGCATTGATCTAATAGTTCTCGAAACACGTTGTTCATGAGATTCATGAACATAGCTGGGGCGTTCGTCAGCCCGAATGACAGCACCGTGAATTCGTAATGCCCGTAGCGAGTTCTGAATGCCGTCTTTGGGATATCTTTTTCGGCGATCCTTAACTGGTGATATCCGGATCGTAGGTCGATCTTTGAAAATACTGAGGCTCCCTTCAGTTGGTCGAACAAATCCTCGATTCTTGGCAACGGGTACTTGTTCTTGACCGTGACTTGGTTAAGTCCTCTATAATCGATGCATAGTCGTAGACCTCCATCTTTCTTCTTCACGAATAAGACCGGGGCTCCCCATGGGGACGTGCTCGGCCTTATGTAGCCCTTTTCTAGCAACTCCTCGAGTTGTTCTTTTAGTTCCTTCATTTCCAGCGGCGCCATGCGGTAAGGAGCCTTCGAGACAGGCTCCGTTCCCGGAATAAGATCTATAGTGAATTCCAGATCTCTCTCAGGCGGCATGCCGGGAACGTCTTCCGGGAATACATCCGGGTATTCTCTCACCACCGGAATGTTATCCACCTTGACCTCTTCGGCCTCAAGGTTATGAATGTAGCAAGCATATAACACGTAACCCTTACGCATTAAGCTACATAGCTTCATGGCATTAACTACCTTGGTAGACTTCTTAGGGGGTTGGGAGTAAAAGACGACTCTCCTTCCCCGACTCTTTGACAACGTGATCTTTTGTTTTTGGCAATCGATCACGGCTTTATATTGGGTTAGCCAATCCATTCCTAGTATGACGTCAAAATCCTGTAGTTCGAATTCTACTAAGTTCGCGAAAAACTCTACGTTCTTTATAACTATCGGAATTCCGTTATATCGCTTAGAGCATGATACTACCTCTCCCGATGGAAGTTGAATCCCTAAGTTAACCAGTTCGCACTTAGGTAGATCTAGTTCAGGTAAGACTCTAGATGATATTATCGAACAACTAGCTCCTGAATCAAATAGAACTCTAAGGGGTGTACTTAAGACATGGAACGTACCTCCCATTACGTCCCCTTGCATAGGCACATCTGCCTCATTGATGACATTCAATCGCCCCATTGGACGTCCCGGGTTGCCTTGCTGATCCCGGTTCAGGTTCTGATTCTGTTGCTGATTTGGATTCTGTGGGGGACGTTGATTCTGATTGAGATTCTGGTTCTGAGGGGGTCTATACCCCTGGTTGTTTCCATTCCGTCCATCCTGGTTGCGAGGCTGAGTTGGCCCCGTGCCTAAATCCTCTCTCTTGGTGATGTTTTCCAGTCGGGTGCGGCACTCATTCGCCATGTGGCCGTTGCGACCACACCTGTAGCAGGCGCCCTGTTGGGGGCACCCTCTGGCCAAATGAGGCCTGCCGCATCTCGGGCAAGGTGGTATCGGGTTACCCCGGAAAAGGGTTCTATCGTCATATCCTCTGTTGTTGTTTTGAGGGGGTCTGTTCAGATCTCCCCGAAAGTTGTTCCCTACAGCATTGTTTCCGGAACGGTTGTCTCTACCCCTCTTATCCTGACCCTGAGATCCTCGGCTGGGTTCCCCACTCACTTTCCTTTTTAGTTGTTGCACCCTTGCAACAGCTACCGCACGATCGTACACCGATTGTAGGTCTGGGTATGGGACGCCAGTGATCACCTCTCGTATAGCCAAGTTTAGCCCCATTTCAAATTTCTGTGCCTTCTCCACGTCTGTCGGCACGAGTAACCAACTCCTTGAAACGGGTGTAATATTCCTGGACTGTTTGCCCTCCTTGCTTCAGAAATAAGAACTCCTCGTACATGGCGGACTTTGTGCTCATGGGATAAAAGCGATCCCTGATCAGACTCATGAATTCTTCCCAAGAGTAGGGTTCCTCGTCCTCGGCTAGCTTTTCTTGCATGGCACGCCACCAGTCATCCGCCTCCCCTCCGAGATAGTACGATGCCACAGGCACCTTCTCGCCAATTGGGCACTTCACCGCGTTTAGTAGCTTGTCGAATGTTCGGATCCATTCTTCAAGTTTGGCCGGGTCCTCTTCTCCGGCGTAGTTCGGCGGACGATACGAGTTCACCATAGCTAGGTAGTTAATGCGGGCCTCGGGTGGAGGTACCGCAGCGGCCTGGCCTTGGTTCACATGCGCGTTCCCTATCGCGATGAGAACCTCCTCTAGAGTCCGTAGGCGCGCGTTCATGTTGTTTGGCATGGGGTTTGCCGGCTCCTCTTGAGCGTGTACCCCTTCGCCGGGTATGGGCATTTCTGGTTGCATAGGGGTTTCGTTGGTGTTTGGAGTAGTGGGCTGAGCGCGTGCTCTTCCTCTCGGTGCCATGCTGTTGCAAGAACAAGAGAGTTTAGATTCCTTTGTTGAAGTATTATGTAATACTTAGGAAATAATTTGACTAAATAAATGGCGATATCAACAGGTATCCGTTCTGTTGGAACCTGTTAGTATAGGTTGTTGGGGTTTAGCGTATTGTTTGTTGTTATTCGGGGTTGGTTCTACTTACTGCTTTGTTTTTGTTTTGTTTATTATTATTATTATTATTATTATTTTTTTTTTTTGGACCCTAGGGTTCAGGGTTTAGGGTTTAGGGTTTAGGGTTGGAGATACCCTTGTCCGATAATTATCTCTATACAAAGTATATTTATATTTGTATTTTTGTTTAGTTGTTATCTATAGGTCATTGATTATTATTAACTTGTTCGTTTGTTTGATCGGGTTTTAGTAGGGTATTCGAAGAGAAGTAATTTAATTAAAATGTAAGGAATACTTTAAATATAATTGTATAAAATAAATGCTTGTGAATTTATTACTCAAGAGAAAATTTTTCAGTCGATTACAAGCATTCGTAACAGGAATGAAATAGTAGTGTTGATAATAGTCTAAAGGGAAATACTAATAATAGTGCATCGGTATGGCTTTCTAAGTCTAGAGTGGATAGGTAGGTGCATCCTTGATGGGATCGTCCTTATCCGAGACTTGCTCAGTACCCAAAGGTCCACAAGGCACTGGGATCGGTGGATCGACGGCTTCTGGAGCTGGTCCTTGTAGTCCCTTCAAGTGGCTCTCCACAGGGCTTAGAGTTGGGCTTCCAACTACGGGTGTTGGGCTTTGTGGCCCCATCAAATGGTCCTCCACAGGACTGTATGGCACCGCGATATCCGTGAGGTCGAGCAAGTCCATCCCTAGGTCCTTGATTTGGTCTATAATCGCATCGCTCCGTTCAGTGAGTTTGTGCACTTGAGTTTCTAAGTCCTTTATGCGACCTTGATCGGCAGCTCTCGAATTCAAAAAGTGTTGAAGGTCAGCTTCCCTAAGATGCCCGAGATGGGCCATGTTAGCCTCGAGTTGCTGTACCCGAGTCTTGAAGTGATTGATTTGTTGTTGGGACTCTAAGTACGCGTTAGTCAGATTCATCATCAAGTTGACCATGTTCGTGTTGGGTTCAGCCATCTAATGTCACCAAGGAGGTTAGAGTTAGAGTATGTTTCGGATATAAATCATGACATGCGGGAATTTAAATCTATATGAATATGCACATGCAATCCCTCCCAAAAATTAATCTTAGTGTATTTTTAAATTTAATCATGGAAAAAAAAAGAGTTGGGCCTATATTGGGCCAAAATAATAATTTGGACTTTAAAAAGTAAAAATATGGGTATTGGGTCGAAATGGTTGGGCTTAAAATAAATAATTATAAATATTGGGTCAAAATAATTTAACCCCCTTTTGGGCTCAAAATATTATACTACTTGGGTAAGAAAATTTTTGGGCTCAAATTTTGGGCTAAAATAATAATACTAGTAGTCTTAAAAATAATAATGATAATAATAAATTTAAAAAAAATAATACTTAGTTCAAAGTATTTTAAAATAATAATAATAGTAGCTTAAAAATATTCCGGTCTCTGATACCAACTTGTAACACCCCGGATTTGATAACCCAGGCCGGGATGTCACCGCCACATCTCTCTAGCAAGACACGGATTCTCCGAGCTTGCCAAAGAGATGCAAGGCTATAGGTATTGCAGAAAGATTTCACAACAAGTCCGGAATCTATGTAAAAATATTAAATATCATCCACACATAGTAGTAATAATGTATCGCAGCGGAAAAATGTAAAATGGGCCGACATGGCCAAAACTCGGGATTTACATGCCCGTTATGCAAGTATTGTAAAAAAACAAGTAAACAATGTTTAGTAAATCCATCCCCCAATGCACATGCTATGCATTATCTCCGTACTCTGAAAGAAAAGAGAAAACAACAATTTTATCAGTATATAAAATACTGAGTAAGTCGATCCTAACATAGCAATAAAGGGATTTAATTAGATAATTTAAAATTTCACTCATAACATGCATTTACCAAATTTAAAGGAAATAATAATTTTAATTGTGTCTTTAAAAACATGCATCTAATCTACAATAATAATTTAGTCATGCCATGAAATTTAAAGACATAATTTAAATGCATAATTTAAAGACATGCAAAAATAAATAAATACTTAAAAATATTAAATCTTTTATTTCCCCCGTTACGTAACCATTTCTCAGTGTTTGTATAGCCGGTGATCCGGCGGCCGCAGCCGTGTCGTAAGTATCTTGTATAGCCGGTGATCCGGCGGCCGCAGCCGTATCTGCCATACCCAGTAACACTCCGGAGCCTCGAGAAATCCATACGGACAACCCGAGAGAGTAGGCCATGTATCTCCCGCCAACTGGCGTAATATTTCATCAAATTCTCTCGTCCATTATAGGCCCGAAGAGAAAAGGCTAGAGGGGCACCCTGCAGAGCACTCACCCTCCACCAAGTATCTCATGTATCGTTTAGATTTAATGTATCGGGGTTTTTCAAAAGTGTAGATGTATCGTGTTGCAAATCTTTGACCGTTTGTTTCGAAATTTCAAAACTCTTCGATTTAAACGTATCTTGGCGTCACAGTTTGCGCCTTTCTCATTTAAAAATCCGTTTCAAGCCCGAAAATTCTGAAATCTTCACACTTTATGCAAAACACCCTAACGAACAACTTTCGTGTTTTAACTTTTTCGAAATAAGTTGAGGAAACATGTCAAAAATCGATTTTATCATGCAATCAGAAAACTGTCCGAACTCAGGTTTGACACAGTTCAAAATCTCGACTTTTTAACATATCAAATGGACTCCAAAAATTCTGAAATTTAATATGCACACACTAGACATGATTATCTACAACTTTCATTTAGATTGTAAAGATCAAATCGGACTAGAAATTATAGAAATAAATTCACTAAGTTCGAAACATATTCATAGACAGATTTCCACACGTTTCGTCAAAGCAGTCTCTTTTCGATGCGATTTAAAATAGCAAACGTTAACGAAAATGGCTGAAATTTTTACACAACCTAGATTTATGTGTTAGGATTAAAAGTCTAGTTTTGAGTTTTTCGGATTGAATCCTCGAAATATGGGTTTTAGGCCGATTACAGAAATTGCGCAAGATGGGGTTTTTAAGTTCGATTTTTACGTTTCGTTACATTACGCCTATACCGGACGCCCCGAAATCACCCGTATTGATATGGAAGGCTCAACTTACAGTAGTGAAGTTCTTGAGTCGTCCTAGGGTCGCTCGGCTCGTCCAAAATCCTACGAACGGATCTACGAAGTGCAAAGTTCCCGACTTTGGCCACGAACGTATTTGAAATCAACGAATCAAGAGTTAGATTGGGGATTCGAGAGGAAAAACGGGACTGAGGACTTAAGAGACTACTTACCAATGATCTAAGGACTGTGATCCTTGATCTACTCGTTCCTACGGTCGTCGGTGGTGGTCGGAAAGTCGTCGGAAGTCCGTCGGAAGTTCGTCGGGAGAGCTTTTTGGCTTGGGAGGGTTTGAGAGTGACTTGGGGACTTGGTGACTGAAGAATGGGCAAGGGAGGCAGCCCTAGGTCGCCCTTATTCCCTTCCCCCGTCCAAAATTCGCTTTCCAAAGTTCGGGAGGTCGAATTATGGTAAGAAATCGTCGAAAACGCGTTGGTTGCGCAATCCTGGGATCCCACGCGGGGTTGGCGCGCCTTTTGGCCAAACCCCGCCCGGCCAGCGCGCGAGACTCGCCTGGACTGCGGTCCGGGCGGGTCCGTGCGATCCGATCCGTCGGGTCTTTTTCTCCTCTCTTTCGGACTTCTATCCTTCCCCGTTTTCGCGCTCGATTTTTCCGGGTCATTTCCGGGTTATGCTTCTCATCATAAATTTATTCCATCTCAATTCGATTACGTGCTTGAAATCCTAAGACCGTCGGTTTTGGTCCGTCGGGTTCTAATTCGTCGTCCTTTGACTTCCGAGCATTTTCGCGTCTACGGGTTTTCGGAAACGAAACCTTCTCTCCTATCGGATTAATTCCTATATTTTATATTCTAAAATTTACGGGTATTACAAACGTTGTTTCGCATGGAGCCTATAGTCCTTCCAAACTTCGAGGAATGGTACCCCTCCGTTTGGGCAGCTTTCTGAGTAAATTCGAAAATCTTAAACGATCTGTATGACATGAATGATGCCGAGTCGGGACTTAGGATGCGAAAACCTCAATTGGCTATCCGAGAACCCTTACAGGGTACCAGCGGATCCCGTCCCGTTCACAGAGATGGTGGACAAAAAAAGAAGGGCAAATCTGGCTCAAAAGCCACTACCTCTCCCCGGAGGAAGGTCGCCTGCGTGTAGACCACTTCAAGTTGGTCTATTCTTTTTCCTTTGCCTTGTATTGGCATATCCATTAATAGTTATGCCATTCATGATTCATGTAGACGATGAAAGAGAAGACCTGCAACCAACTTCTTCAATCAGGAGGAAGAGGAAGGAACGCATGCATTCCGACTTATTGGCACAGGTGGAAGTGCCAAGGCCCGTAGTGACCCCATCTTTTCAGATACCGTCTCAGCAGCTTCATCTTCCGAAGATGAACCAGAGCCAGTCGAGGCTCTTATTTTGAGTCGATTGCGGCAACGTCAGGTATGAACCTTTTAGGTTTTTCCATCTGACCCGCTTTCTTACCGTGACATCTCCTCCCATTTCATTCAAAACGAACCATCAGTTGGCAGTTCTTTTGAAATCAGGAGAGGCCTTGATGGATCCATCCTGTCTCATCCCTTGGTAAGGCTAAGACTCATAATGGCTTTTATCTTGATATGCCTTTTAATTATTACTTTATCTGCCATCCTTTGGCATAGGTGGCCCCGACTCACAGGCCTTCCCGAGGTATCGGTGTTTTACAAGTTGTGTCCTCGGCTTCGGAAGGGGATGTCCCGCTACTCATGCCGGTCATTCCGAAGACCGTTCTTATATTGAATCTGCAGGTATCCAGCTTGTTCTCATTCCGCGATGTACCATCTTCTTTCTTTTAGCCTGCCTTTGTTTTTCAGGCTTCTTCTGGCCGATTGGGGGCCACTCATGATGAAGATTCGTCGATTGCTACAATGGAAGAGTCTCCTATGGACATTGAATGTCCCTTTTCTTTTTGTTTTGAACTCATTTCTTTATAAGATGGCCCTATCCTTATGCATCTATGCAGGCCACCCCTACTGCTGGTTTTCTAAATGAGAAAACAATGATTGTGAAACTACGGCACTCAACACCGAATCGGCATCTCGGGATGTGAGAACTTCAAACCAAACGAATGGATCCCGAGAATTGGTAGATTTCCTTTTTTCCATCAACCTTTCTCGATCCATTTTATCGGAGTTCTTTTCCTCACAATAATTCCTTGACGCAGGAGGCAAGCCTTATCAACACCCAAGTAGTGTCGGAAGACGCGGGCTACGACGATCAGGATGTCGCTAAAACTCCCGATGTCTCTGTGCAAGTTCTAAGACCAGCGGTGGATTTGGCCCCTTCCTCTGTAACTGAAGTCTCCCAAAGGCCATATCTAGAGGTATATCTTGAACCCTTATTTGTTTTGCCACTTACGCAATGCTGCCCTAACGCCAATCCGTCATGACGTGTTAAAAGGCGGCTGCCTCTGTCCTTCATCGGGACGACGACAGAGAATTGCTTAGAGCTTTGTTTGGTTTGCCTCCAGAAGCTGTGTCTCTTGCTGATCTTAATCGTGCCATTACCATTTTTCTCGCGACACGCAAGATGGCTAAGGAAGGTGACCCAACCCGCCATATCTGGCGAGGGGTGCAAAACTTCTCGAAAAATTCTATAATCAGACCCTCACCCGAGCATCCTTTATTCCGGAGACACTTCTTATGGAATCCGGAAGTTCATTCCGATCCCACATAGAACGACGTAGAGCTGAACTAGAGGAAATTAGTGTGACGAGGGAGGCTTTATCTGAGGAGAAAGTGAACATCCTAGCTAAGTTGGCACAGATTGACGAAGTTATCAACCGTGCCCGTGCGCAGCGTGATATCCTCACGGATCAACTTTTGGTGTGGAACAGGATCTATCTAATACCCAAGGAACCATTGCTCAACACAGCGCGATCATCAGCAACCCTGCAGGACAGGCCCTTACTTTTGATGAAAGATTGCGCTTGCATCAGGAAGGTATCAAAGTGCAAACTCAAAAGATGTTCAAGAAGTGGGACGAGATTTGCGGAGAACTGAGTCAGGTGGACGTAGTCCCCTTGCGCTAAATTCTTAGATAGCCTCAAACAGCGTTTTTTGTGGCACATGGATGCCATTTATTTTCCCTTGTTATTTGGCTGAATCATATTCTCCCGATCCTTTATATCCGTATTTAGTTATGAATACATTAGCCTGGCTGATCCGAAAACTCAGGTCCATTGAATGGCCTTAAATGAGTGATTCACTATCTCTTTAATGCCAGTTCTTTTGACACAAAACCTTCATCGAAGAAGAATGATGGATGATGATTATGGGCATTACGGTTATCAATTCAATATCCGCACTTGGTCTGCAGAATTGAGATCATTTCTTTTAACCCCGTACCCTATAGGCCCGACTAGCCGTGATTTCTATCGCTTTCTAACCATGATCTACGAATGTTTGGAGTTCTCTCAACGGGGTAAAACCACCATCGAGCAAGCCCTTCGATTCGTATCTTCAGCCCTTATTCATCGTGTCAAGATAAGATATTCAAAGTGGCATCCGTACCATAGCAAAGATTGGCACGAAATCCGCGCGGAGAGACTCCGGATCTCAACGCCAATTATCAAGAATGTTCCGACTAGGGAAACTACAGGCCTTCACTCGTTTGGAACATTTTTTTTGTCCTTACTTAAATACCTTCTGATGTGCCATGTTAGTATTTGCATACTTTTTGATAATGGCCAAAATTGTCCATTATTTCCAATCCATTTCCGTGTCTAAGATGGACATTTTGATTGTATTCTCATCTTATTTCAATAAGAAAGCAGTTGAATTTGACAAATTAATGCGAGTTTGTAAAAACAATAAGCGGGTAATGAAAAACACAAAAATATGCAATTTTAATTGTATTTGTGTTAGAAAAACCCAAAAATATGAAAAAAGGAAAAAGAAAAAAAAAGGAAAGCAAAGATGGGAAAAAGAATAAAAATCACACAAAACTGAAAATTTGGTTAAGTCCTAGAAATAGGTGCGGTCTATCATGAGGGTGCGGTTTAAACCGCACCCATAGAAGAGACCGCACCTCGACAAAATGAAGCCAAATTTCGACTAAGTGTTGGAAGAGATGCAGTATTGCTTGGTGCGGTCTAAACCGCACCTACCCAAGGAAACCGCACCTGGTTAGGCAGCAAGAGACCAAACCCAGGAGAAAAGAAGCAAAAATTGGCTAAGTATTGAAGATAAGTGCGGTCGACTTGGTGCGGTTTAAACCGCACCTACCCAGTTAGATCGCACCTCGGTTTAAACAACAGAAGGAAGCAATGGGGAAGTGCGATTTCTTCCATCTGGTCGTCTAGCCCAAAGAGTTCTTCATCGTCTATTTCCAATGGTGCCATCGAATGTTTCCCACGCTTCACCTTCCACGCGCTCGATCTCTTCTCCCTTTTTATCCTTGAACCGACGTATTGCGGGGCCGGTTTTGGTTTGGACAACCGCCAATGGAATGACAGGTAGGGGAGACGAGGTCTCAGAAATGTCTTCGGCATTTTCTCTTTGCCCTTTTCCCTCCGAACCATCGGCTTGCATTGATGCTGATCCTTGGTCCTTCTGGGTTTCTCCCCGAGCCTTCTTAGTCAGGCCATGTTTCTCCGCATACCTCCTCTTGATCCTTCGGATCTGGGATTTATTTTTTCCTGGAAACCGAGGATCTATGATAGGCTTTGGCGGAGTTCGATTCTGCACGCACGTCTTGGACGGGTTTGGGTTTGGCTTCCAAGTAGGGATTCCCCACACTGCTACCCCATTCCTGATTTCGACCTGGTACGTACATCTGGTTGTACCCAAGTCTGGGCCACAGGTCTTTGGATGACCTTCAGTTCTGGCCTAGGAGAATCTTATATTTGTAAGGGTTTCGTCGGCCATAACGTTGGTCACCTCTGGGTCCCCCCGCCCCCACGTCCTCTAAGTTTTCGGCGCATCTTCTGGTTACAGCGAAGCGAACTCCTCAGTTGTCGTGGTGGCAGCTCGTCATCCAGGTCATTTGGCTGGCCGTTCCGACGTCTTGGCTTCAAGCCATTACCTTTTGGTAACTTGGCAGAGGCTATTGCCAATGTCGCATTGGGTAAAGGCTGTGAATCAATACCCATGGTTCCCGCTTTCAACCTTCTGGATTGGATTGCCTCCTGGATAGTCCTCCGGAACTGTATGCAATCCTTCGTACTGTGTGAGAAAATGTTGTGCCACTTACAATAGGTACGTCCATTGATTTCTTCTTCCGTGGCCAATTTTTGGCCTGGAGAAAGTTGTATCTGATGCTTCGCATATAGGGCATCAAAGATCTTTTCGGTCTTTGATATGTTGAAACAAAAGTCTTCTTCTACCATAGGTTTGGCATACTCGTTCATCATAGGCCTTGCAGCCTTTGCTTTTAACTCGGTGCAAACAAAGGGTTTGCCCCGGATAAGTTCGGCGGTCATTTGATCTGCAAGTTCAGCCTCTTGATTACAGGCTTCCTCTAGATCACTGTCACTATCCAGATGTATGGTAGCGACTTGGTACGGTCTTTTCTCTCTCCCCTCTACCTTTTGATTCCTTTGTCTCTTTAAATAGAGACTCGACCCTCATCGGTTTAGTGAATAAGGTTTCTAGGTCATCAATGTCCAAGGGGGTTAACTTCTTTCTGACAGGAAGTTTCATGTTCCTAACCGCTTTGCCGGTTATTTCCTTTTTCGGAAATAGCGGTTGTACACTTCCCTTTCTGTTGCCGTAACCGCTCAATGAACTTAACCGTCGGTTCATTATCCATCTGCTTGGTTTCTAAAATCTCAACCAACGTAACCATTGGTTGTGGATTATAGAACCGGGTATGAAATTATTCCTCTAACGACTGCCATGTGGCAAATTTGCCTGCAGGCAGACCAATAAACCATGAAAAGGCAGTTTTCGTCAGTGAGGAAGGGAACAATTGCATCAGGTGGAACTGATTCTGGCCCAACTCCCCTAATTGGGTAAGGAAGTGGCCGATGTGTTCTATAGTGGACGTCTCGTCTTCTCCTGAAAATGTGGAGAAGTTAGGTATTCGTGCGCCATGTGGTAAAGGGTTATCCTCATACACGTGGGTCGGAAATGGCCTTTGATACATAGGCCAGTGGGTCTCTGGGACGTTAACCCTAGCCTTCGCAACATGATTGCTAAGTGCTCTTCTCCCATGTGCACCCGTTGCGGCTCCGGTTGGCCTGGTATCAATGGTGGCGGAGGAGGAAGGTTCATCGGCGGAACTGGGTTTGGTCCCCAGACTTCCTGGTTTTGCTGGCGATAAGGTGGATTTTGAAATCCTTCCTGCCCGCCATTATTTCCTGGAAGGAAATTTCTGCCATAAACTGGCGGTGGTGGTGGCGTTGCCCCCGAGTTATATTAACTCGGTTAGCGTCATGTGATAATTGCCAGAAATGACCATTATTTTCAATCCATTTCCGTGTCTAAAACGGGCATTTGATCGCATTCCGGTCTTATATTAAATAAGAAAGCAGTTGAATTGGACTGATTTATGCATAATTGTAAAAATATTTAGCCGGTATGAAAAATGCAGAAATATGTAATTTTATTACACATTTATGTTAGAAAAATCCAAAAACATGAGAAAAAGAAAGAAAAGAAAAAGGAACGGAAAAGATGGGAAAAAAAGAAAAGCCCACAAAAAGAACAATTTCGGCCCATCTGGCCCAATTCAGTGAGTCCAGGAACACCCGGTCGCGGAAGCTCCTGTGTCGCGGTCCATGGCCTCGCGACACAGGAAGGTTTGGCGACACAACATGCAGCATGAAGAAGAAGTCATGTCCTCGGTTCCCAGTCGCGGAACCCCGGTCGCGATCCATTGCCTAGCGACACAGGCATGGATAGCGACACAGCTGCACAAATTAAAGACCAAGACCCTGTCGAGAAGCCTTACCACATGCAGTGTTGTTCCGCGACACAGTGTGATGTGTGTGATGTCTTGAGACACAATGGGCTTCAGATCAAGGCCCATGGGCCTAGGGTTTTACTTCTATAAATATGAGGTGATTCCCTTGAGACATAGAGCTTTTTGGTTAGAAAAATCACTCTTGAAGGCAGAAGTTGGGAGCTCAGTTCTTAGGTAGTGTAGTTTAGTTTTTATTTTTTTTGTATTATTTAATTATGTCCATAGTTTAGCTTAGTTTAGTGTTTTGTTTTGTGTTTTACTGTTTCAGTAGATAGTTAGCCAGTTTAATACTATGTTTTTCCTTTTAAACTTTGTTTTTAGGGTTTTGTAATACCCAAATCATGGGTATTAACATACCCACTTAATAAAATGGGAAAATATTCACTAAATGTGTCCCAAATCATGAAATGGGTCTCACACCCCATGGATTTAATGCTTTCATTTCGAGTTTGGGGTCATTTGACCCCCATTTCCCTTTATTATGCTTACTGTTCTCATTTTATGGATGATGTTATGTATGTGTGTGATCAAACCCTAGATTAGGATGTTGCTTTATTTTAAATATTGTTCTAGATAGGTTTATTTTTGTTCAAGCATGTTCTTGTTATTTCAAATGTTGTTTGGTTGCTTTTGGCTTAGAATAGCTTTTAAATCTGAAATAGGATGAGATCACGCTGTTTGCATGCCACTGTTCATTTCTGCTTTTACTGACTTGTGTCCTGAGCCATCCCTGTCGCCAACCGCCTCCTGTCGCGAAACCACATCTAGCGACAGGAAGGTTGTTTCGCGACAAGGGTGTCTAGGGACACCTGTCTTGATATTTTGAAACCCTCGGTCGCGAGGCACTCCTGTCGCGGACCCACGGTCCGCGACACAACACCTGCTTAGCGACTGAGGACCAAACTCTTGCAATTTTTCTGCATGGCCTCTGTCGCGGAACACCCCTGTCGCGAACCCACGGTTCGCGACACACTTTTATTCCGAGACAGAAAATTATGCCTTGTCAATATTTTGAAAACCCAGTCGCTAGACACCCTGTCGCGAGGCCACGCCTCGCGACACAATTTCCAGACTAGCGACTGGGAGCCAAATACTTTGAAAATTCTCAGAAAACCCTGTGTCGCTAGACTCCTGTCGCGAGACCACGCCTCGCGACACACTTCTGCTTAGCGACACAAGGTGAAACTCTGCCAAATTTTTAAAAAACCTGTCGAGGTACCCATGTCGCGGGTCTAGGCTCATGACACAATTTATGGTTTCTCGACAGAATCCTCTCTTCTATTTGATCCCAAAAATTCTGATTTCTTACCCTCTATTATATTGCAAACACTCACATCTTAATCCCACGGATTAAGATGTAATATCTCAGAATTGCAATATAAGGCGTTATGCTGCCAAAATTTTGATTCTCCATTTCCATCACTTAATTAATTGAACCCTCTATTCATTAATGATTAATGATTGTAATTAGTAATGGTTAAATCACTAATTGTTATGATTAAAGGATCTTTGTTCAATTGTCATTAAAACATTTTTCTATAAACAAAACCATGATGCCTTAAACAGATAATCCGGACTGTAATTAATTATGGTAGGAGGGATTATTTAGGTCATCAACTATGGATTAGATCCATAATCTTGCATGAGAAACCAATGTCTCTCATACAAAGCCTTGTTTTTATTTTATTTCCATCTTGTCTTTTCTGTATTGTGTGTAACAATTAGTGAAGAATACATCAAACTAATGTTGGCGAGTATTCCCTCACGAATAAACTAGCTCGTATTCTGGGTATTAGTTACTAAGTGTTATTTTGCATGGTCTGGATAGCAGTCAGTGGAAGCCTTGGCGGTTCGTCCATCTGGGATTATAATAGCTGCTCATCTGACTCCTATCCGGATACAGTTTTCTTTTCTTTATCTTAATTTCCAAACCCAAATTCTAATCTGTAGTGTGAATCAGTCAACATCTGTCAATGCTGACTAATGATCATCACAGAAAAGAAGCATGTAGGTTTTTATCTGAATTCACAGATAGTGGAGGCCCAACTGGCATTGACACCGCCATTGAAGGGCTTAAGCTATCTAAATTCGCTCCATCCGAGTAATTGGGAAATTGGACAGTAGATGTTTGCAGTCCACCCGATTATCCTGCCATTACTTTGGTCCCCTGACCACTTCTTGTTTGTGTTTCATCTTCTGTCAAGACCCGCTAGTATATTTTGGGTCAATTCATCTTGCACTTCATTATATCCGTATGCATGCTACTATTATGTAATTAATGTGGTCTATAATATTTTGGGATCCTTCCCTTGGACAATAGAAGTCTAGATTTTAAACAGATATTGCACACTAAATTTCCAACAAAAACCCCTTTATAAAATCCGGATCTGAGTAAGGGATAAATTCCTCAGTTATGACTAGTTCATGTTCTGCCAAGGGTTGATTTTGGGAAATTAGAAGCAGAGTTAGCAATTAGGTCTCATCTAGACTGAAAGGATCTGCGTTTTAATTGAGAGTCTAGTACCTGTTTAGGGAATGGTTTTCAGATTCATTATTTTCCAAAATTGCTGTTTGTTGGGAATCCTTCATGCCTTGGTTATTTTCTAAGATAGGGTTGAGTTCCTTTCAACCACTATCCTCTTCTGCCAAAGCCTACCTTTGAGTCCTGAGTGAGTACATCCGGAACGAACTAATTTATTAGTTCGTTTCATTAGTTTGTATCTCATAACCACTCGGAAGGAAGTGAACACTGCGAGCGGTTCACCGAGAGCCGAGAATTCTCGATCCACACCCGGTCACCATGACTGGGGGCTGTCTTTTACTACCAGTGTCAGACCTTCAAAACCTCCGAGTGATAGGATTTTAAATGCTTTCTTTATCGCTTTCTTTTAAACGCTTTCATTAGAGGTCACTCGGTTGTATTGAGAGTTGTGTAACTACTACTAGGATTGACAGTTAAGGGATAGTTCGGGCTTGATTAGAATCTTTGGGTGTGACATGGGAGAATGATAGTAGTACTTGGCACTTCAATAAATGATTTGTCAGGTGTTGCTTGTCCACCAAAGATGAAGTAACATACCCAGGCCAGGGCAGTTACAAATCTGTGGTATCTTAGAATCCGTGGTCTTAAGAACATGTAAACTCATGTTGAAAGTACCTGTCTATCAAAGGGAACTCAACACTTGGAGCATGAGAATTAGCTGACTAACAGGATTATCCCAACCAAAGATCTGTGTAGTAAAATGGAAGGTTAATTATGCCTTATCCAAATCTTGTCCAATTTTTATTCTTTTCTTCCTGTCCCTTCTGTCCACACTGTGAATCAGCTTCATAGCTAGCATAGTGTAAATTTTCATTGCTTCTACAGGTAGTATTTACTGCATTCTTAGAATAACTTTATTTGCTTTCTAGTATAAACTCACCCGCTTTCTAGAATAGAATTCATATGCTTTGTAGAATAGATTTAAGTGCTTTTGTAATTTAGTTTAAATTCAGTTAGTAGCTGATTAATCACTTTTCACACTAATTGGAGCAATACGAGTGGAAAATCTAGTAAAACGACGTGGGCCCTGCTTCCATCGCACATCCTCCAGTGAACGATCCGGTCTTACTATAAATTACTGCAATTTTTGACACCGTGTGCTTTCGGGGGCACAGTTTCTTAACACGAGTAATAAAAACCTGACAACCTATAAATATATCCCTAATCCCAACTCCGCCATTATAAATAGGTTTCATTAAATAAAATTGAAAACCAGGATTATGATTTTTCAGAAAATACTCATGTAATGGGAGCTTGTCACAAATTTCATGGCAAGGATCTTCAAGGCATGAAATTGTCAAAAGTTTCACGCCGGGGAGGTCCACAGCGCCGTCTGAAATCAAAGTTTCCCACATGAGTAATAAAAAGTGAAATATATCCTTAAACCCCTTTCCCACGAATCATAACTCTTTCCTTTTAATAAATTCAACTAGGATATTTTAGAAAATACTCGTGTACGAAATTGTCAAAAGTTTCATGGCGCCGTTGCCGGGGAGGATGCAGCGCCGTTTTATTAGAGAATTACATTCCTCATTGCTCCTAGTTAGCTTATACATATAAATATAAATATTTACCTCCAAAACCAATTCTAACCTGGGGATTGTACAGGTACCGTCATTATTGAAGCTGTTGTTCTATGCAAAGGAGGAAGCAGACGCCAGCCGAAATCCCGTACAACGCAGAGATAGAAAAGACAGCTCGACGTCTTAGGGCGGAGACTAAACGAAGACGGGAACGGGAAAGACAGGCACTACTTTCACCGAGCACCAGTAGCGACATATCCGATATGGCAAACCCTGACATTCCTCCAATCATCCCACCCAACCCACCACTTCACAACATTGAGGAAGACCCCGAAGATGCTGATAACGATGATTTGGATGATCCTCCTCCTCAGATCATACAGGGAGGCGGGAACCCACCAAACATTGAACAGCAACACTTCGAGGCACCTCCTCCCAACCCGAACCCTCAAAACCCACCAAATAACCAAAATCACCAAAACAACCAAAACTTCCAAAACCAGCGAGATCAGCAGTACCAGAATCCCCACCAGAATCCCCCAAATCCTAATGACTTCAATGATCCTAGGAACTATTATATGCATCAGAACTATTACCCACAGCAATATCAAGGAGGGGCTGAGAACAATCAACAAGCAGCAGCCGCTGATTACATGCAGCCAATCTTAGAGCCATATTTGAACATCCCTGGACAAGCTCCATTCTTGGCCAGAAATTTCGAATTGAAGCCGGCCCTCATCAATCTTGTTCAGAGTAATCAGTTCGCTGGGGCAAGTCATGAAGATCCCCATGATCACCTGCAGACTTTATTAGAATTGTGTGATACTATCAAGAACCAGAATGTATCTGCTAACACCATTCGATTAAGACTGTTCCCTTTCTCTCTGACTAGCAGAGCACGAACATGGTACAAATCACTGCCCGTAAATCAGAAGTCCACATGGGAGGACGTGATCAGAAATTTCTTAGCGAAATACTTCCCAGAGTCCAAGGTGGATGAATGCCGCTCTAAAATTGCGGAATTCAAAATGAAGCCAGACGAGTCCCTGTATGACGCAAAGGAACGATTCTTCAACTTACTCAGGAAATGCCCCCAACATGGTTTCCATGATTGGGAGAAATTGAGAAAGTTCTACAGCGGTTTGACCCCATCGTGGAAATACATGCTTGATGCTGCCGGCGGTCAACATCTGCTATACATACCGATGGATCAAGCATGGGGCAAGATTGAAACAATGAGTGTAAACAGATCTGTTCTTACTGATGATGTTAATCCCCCTCCCTCTCGTGGTTTGTGTGATGTAGGTACAGCAGAAAAATCAGATACTGAAAAGCTTCAAGAGCAGGTGGCAGCATTGTCTGTTAATCAGGGAGCTGGGAGCTCTACTCAAGGACAGCAAACAGACGTGATTTGTGGACTGTGTCAAGGTGCTCACGCAACTGATACATGCGAACAGATTACAGCTGAAAGCTGTAACTTTGCAGGGGCTTTCCCAAATAGACACCCAAACCTGTCATACTCAAACAACAATGCCCTTACTCCCACCTCTTGAACAAACCACAACAGCAGCAATTCAATCCTCAGCAGAATCAAGGATTCATTCAGAACAGGGGCCAGAATTTTCAGAACCAGAACTTTCAGCCTCAGATCCAACAAAGACCCCACCAAAATTTCCAGCAGCCTAGCCAAAACTTCCAGAACTTCCAACCCCAGCCACAATTCATACCTAATCAGGGCCAGTGGAACCAGAATCAGAATCAAAATCAAAAGCCCCCTTCAAGGCTGGAGAATTTGATGACTGATTTTATCACCAGCCAAAAGGAGATTAACACTCAGCTGCAGGCCTCTATCAGAAATGTGGAGACCCAAGTTACACAGATGGCTAATGAAATGCAGAAAAGGGATAAAGGGACGTTGCCGAGCACTGCGGAAAAGAACCCGCAATGCAAAGCAATAACCTTGAAATCTGGGAAGACACTGGCTGGACCAAGGGGAGTGGATACTGGAAACACTCATGAGGAAGATGATGATGCTATCGACAATGCTGATGAGGGAACAATGGATGAACAAAAGGAAGCCGAACAGCAGACTGACGCTGCAAAAGGAACGGCAGAAACAGAAAACGGTAATGGTGAAGGTACAACCTCTAACCATCTACCACCAAAACATGATAACAAAAGCAAGTTCATGCCTAGGGTTCCTTACCCGGCTAGACTTAAAAATAAGCAACAAGATCTGAAGTTTGAAAAATTTCTGAAAAGACTGCGGGAAGTTGAGATTACCATTCCTTTGATTGAAATGATCTCTGAAATGCCAGTCTATGCTGAGTTCTTGAAAGAAATGATTTTAGGAAAGAGACAGGTTGAGCAGGATGAATTGGTGGTACTCAACAGCACTTGCAGTGCTATTATTCAAAAGAAGCTGCCAGAGAAGAAAGAGGACCCCGGATGCTATACATTGCCGATTCGGATTGGCCAGAACAACGCCGGAAAAGGACTATGTGACCTCGGCTCCAGCATTAACGTTATGCCATTAACCATGGTTAAACGTCTTAAGCTCAGAGTGGTGGAACCTGTCAAAATGAGGCCCCAGCTTGCAGATAGGTCAATTACAAAGCCAATCAGAATCTTGAAAGATGTGATAATCAAAGCTGGCAGTACTCCATTTCCAGTGGATTTCATCATTCTGGACATCGAGGAGGACTCCGACATGCCTCTCATCTTAGGCAGGCCATTCTTGGCCACAGGCGGGGCACTGATAGATGCTAAATCCGGAAGGGTGACACTCCGTGTTGATGGAGATGAAGTCGTCTTTGACATAGAGCAACTGCAGAAATTCCCAAACAACAGTTCTTGTTTTTCATTTGATGATGTAATAGTTAGGAAAGAGCCAGACTCTGGAAACAATGATGAAATGATGCTGTATGAATCTTTAAAGCAGGTACTGATGCCTGCTGGTGCTGAGCTCAAGGAACAGTGCAGCGCCGTCCAATTTGAGGATCCCGAGTCCGGGGACCTTGAAGCATATGACGGTGCTGATTTCACTGCACAGGAAAACGATGGCACCGAAGAGGAAGAAGAGGGCCCTGTACTGACGCAGGGTCCCGAAGGTAAATCTGATCTCCCACTACCCATTTCTCACAAACTACTCCCTTCCGTTGAATGTCCACCAGAGCTTGAACTTAAAACATTACCCGATCATCTCAAGTACGCATTTCTCACAGAACATAAAAAATTACCTGTGATTGTTTCGGCTAAGCTCTCCCAAGAGCAAGAAAATGCTCTGGTGGTCGTTCTTAAGAAACATGTACATGCAATAGGTTGGACCATTTCTGATATAAAAGGAATAAGCCCTTCTATTTGCATGCACAGGATTTTAATGGAAGAAGAGTATAAACCCTCCCGTCAACCTCAGAGGCGTTTGAACCCCCTCATGCAAGAAGTGGTAAGAAAGGAGGTTATCAAGCTCTTAGATGCTGGTATAATCTATCCTATATCTGACAGCAAATGGGTTAGCCCAGTGCAGGTCGTGCCAAAACGAGGAGGGATGTGCATAACCAAGAATGAGCAAGGAGAAGAGGTTGCAACCAGACCAGTGACCGGATGGAGAGTTTGTATCGACTACCGGAAACTGAATGAGGCCACCCGCTAGGACCATTTTCCATTGCCATTTATTGATCAAATGCTTGAGAGGTTGGCAGGGAGAGAGTTTTATTGCTTTTTGGATGGTTATTCTGGGTATAATCAGATTGTTATTTCAAGCGAAGACCACGAAAAAACAACTTTTACTTGCCCTTATGGCACTTTTGCCTACAGGCGCATGCCATTCGGTCTTTGCAATGCACCCGCTACTTTTCAACGTTGCATGATGTCTATATTTTCCGAATTTATCGAAAAATGCATTGAGGTCTTCATGGATGACTTCTCTGTATATGGAGATACATTTGAAGATTGTTTGACCAATCTTGCAAAGATTTTAAAGAGATGTGAGGACACTAATCTCGTTTTGAATTGGGAAAGTGCCATTTTATGGTCACTGAGGGCATAGTGTTAGGTCACCGCATTTCTCGTGCAGGTATTGAGGTTGATCCAGCCAAAGTTTCTATCATTTCCAACCTCCCTCTTCCTAACTCAATCAAATTAGTTAGGAGCTTCTTAGGGCATGCCGGTTTTTACCGGAGATTCATTAAGGATTTCTCTAAAATTGCCAAGCCGCTCACTAATCTGCTTTGTAAAGAAAATTCTTTTCTAATAAATGAAGCGTGTGTCCAAGCCTTTGACACGCTCAAGAAGATGTTGGTTTCTGCACCAATAGTGCAACCACCCGATTGGTCAATACCTTTCGAGGTAATGTGCGATGCTAGTGATCTCGCCGTAGGTGCAGTACTCGGGCAACATAAGGATGGGAGACATTGCGTAATTCATTACGCAAGTCATGCCCTGAATGAGGCCCAAGTCAACTACACCACAACGGAGAAAGAAATGTATGCTGTAGTCTTCGCGTTTGACAAATTCAGATAGTATCTGATAGGTACAAAGACTATAGTGTACACGGATCATTCTGCACTGAGATACTTGTTTAGCAAACAAGATGCCAAACCTCGATTAATCAGGTGGGTACTTCTGTTGCAAGAATTCGACATCATAAAAGATAGGCGAGGTCGAGATAATGGTGTTGCTGACCACTTATCTCGATTAGAAAATGATAAAAAGGAAAAAGCCGTCAATGAAGAGTTCCCGGACGAACAGTTGTTCGTATTGCATCTGCACAATCAAGCATGTCCATGGTTTTCCGACATCGCTAACTTCTTGGCGTGCGGAATAACCCCACAGTTTTCGAACTACCATCAGAAGAATAAGTTCAACCGAGATGTATTAAACTACTTCTGGGAAGAACCTTATCTCTTCATACACTGTGCCGATTCAATAATCAGGCGATGTGTGACCGAGCATGAAGCCTATCAAATTGTCAGAAAATGCCATGAATCAGAATATGGAGGTCACCATGGTCCCGCTCGAACGGCCCACAAGGTCCTCGAATGTGGATTTTATTGGCCTCACATCTATGAGGATTGCAGGACATTTGTGAAAGGTTGCGACAAATGCCAAAGATTAGGAAACATCTCCAAAAGGGATGAGATGCCTCAAAAGGGGATTCTCACACTTGAGATTTTCGATGTATGGGGCATTGACTTCATGGGACCGTTCCCACCATCTGGTGGAAACTACTATATCTTGGTAGCTGTCGATTACGTGTCCAAATGGGTCGAGGCTGTCGCATTACCGACCAATGATGGTAGCCAAGTCATCAAGTTCCTCAAGAACAACATTTTCAGTAGATTTGGCATACCTAGGCTGGTGATATCTGATGGAGGAACACACTTTATTAATAAAGCTTTCGAAACATTAATGAGTAAAAATGGGATCCTCCATAAGATAGGCACGCCTTATCATCTCCAGACTAGTGGTCAAGTCGAAGTATCCAATCGCGAAATCAAACACATACTCGAAGCCACTGTCGGGATAACCCGTAAGGATTGGTCACGTAAGCTCAACGATGCTCTATGGGCATACCGCACAGCATATAAGACGCCCATTGGGATGTCTCCATATAGGCTTATCTTCGGAAAAGCCTGTCATTTGCCTGTAGAGTTAGAGCATAAAGCTTACTGGGCCGTTAAGACGCTCAACTTCGATCCGAAAGTTGCTCAGAGCAAACGTAAGTTGGACCTCAATGAAATTGAGGAAATACGAGCGCTAGCTTATGAAAGCTCTCGAATTTACAAGGAGCGGACCCAGAAGTTGCACGATCGCAGGATTAGGCCTAAGCATTTTTATGTTGGTCAAAACGTGTTATTATTCAATTCTAGGTTGAAGCTGTTCCCCGGAAAGCTCAAATCCAGATGGGAAGGACCACATGAAGTGCTAGAAGTGTTTGAAAATGGAGCCGTCAGGTTCCGAACTGACAAGGGCAACATAGTGGTGAATGGACAACGATTGAAGGAGTACATCGGACAGTTCGATCCGGAGAAAGAAAGCCAAGTAGTGGCAGATCCGGCTTACACCTAATAAGAAACAGCATTAAAAACACAAAAATTTCATTTCATATATACAGTATATTATTTCATAACAACAAAGTACCCAAAAATCAATTAAACATTTAGAGTACTAAGACTCTAAATGTGAGGATGTTGATATTTGGAGAAAATCTAATGCGTTTTATTTATCTGTCCTGCAGAAAGTTCGGAACCATCAAAAAGAAGGAGTAGAAAAGTAACACGGAAAACCAGGTTCTTGGTTGGATTAATTCCATGAATTTAAGAAAATATTTCTGGAATTTAAAGCAATTTAAAATCCGGAATAATTTTTGCAAACGAATGGAATTGCCCCAATCTATTTTATGCAAGTGGACTCTTTAATTCTCAGCCTAGCAATTTTGAATTTAGTTGGAACTGAAATATATTCAGGTCCAAATCAAATAAAGTGGATTCAGGCCCAATACCACACTCGGGCCCAGACCACGGAAAATTTGAAAATTCAAAATTTCCTGTCGCGGACCAGAACCGTGTCGCGAGGCAATGCCTCGCGACCAGGCCTAGTTCCGCGACACACTCTCATCTGTCCCTAACTCTCTCTGTCGCTGTCGCTATACACCCTGTCGTGAGGCATGGCCTCGCGACTGGCTTCCTATTCCGCGACACGTTCCCCCATTGACTTTATTCCTTTACTGAAACTGGTCGCGATACCCTTGTCGCGAGGCCCTGCCTCGCGACCGGACTCCTATTCCGCGACATGTCTAATGTCGCTAGGCCCTGGTCGCGGAACCATGCCTAGCGACACAGTCTAGGGTCCCGTGACCCGTCTCTTCAGTATTTATACCCCCCCTCCTCACCTCTTTTTCCTGCACTCTCCTCATTTTCATTCAACTCTTCAGGTGCTCCCTTTCACTCTCTTCTCTCCCGAACGAATACCACCGTGTTCTTCGCACTAACCCACCCGTTTTCAAGGGGACAACATGGACAGGTTGCTAAGGATCTTTCCAAACCTGGGACCTTTACCCAGACCCGAACGAAACAGGACAGGGTAGAAACCCACTTTCTCCACCTGTTCATGGCCTCTATCGAACTCTTTTGCTTCTTTTTCTTTTTTTTTTGGGTTGAGAATGGCATAATGTGGTTTGTGTGAGTTTTTGTTTTCTCTGTTTTGAGATTTTGAATGCTCTCGGTTTTAAGGAGCTCTTTGAAGTCCTTTTGAAACCCTTAAAAAACCTGTTTGAGAGCTTGTTTTAAAACTGAAGGGTTTGAAAATTTTGGAAGTTTAAAACTTGAGAGAACAAACTGATGAATGTTAGGGTGCTACTTTGAGCACCATGATGTTATTGGTTTTTCTACTCTTAAGTTCTTGACAGAAGTAGGGTTAAATGCTTGATGTTTTTGTTCAAATTTTGTTTTTGATCTTGAGGTGTATGCTTCTGCAATGTGGTTTTTTGAAGCATTAAAGTGGAAGATCTTTTTGTCATATTTGTTTCCACATGTTAAAATCTTGTGGGAATAAATGTTTGTTTGTTTATGGAAACATAATACAAACACCCAATGGGAGACTTCCACTTTTTAATAAAAGTGACCTTTTGGAAAAAGACAAAAATAGTTGATAGATTTAATAATTGACTTGTGTTCTTTTTGTTCCCAATGGAACTGTAGTGTGAGTAAATAGCAGTATTTTTTGTCACTCAACTGCTATCCTTTTCAAAAATCCAAAATGGGACCACTCACATCCCACTTTCTTTAAATAAAACAAGTCAACCTTTTAAAAATTAAAAATAGTGTTTGCAAATTTTTGGGGATGTTTTAACTGTCCAAGACAGTCCAGGCAGTCCAGAAATAGCAGATCCATTGCGCCACGCCTCCACTGCACATTCCAAAATTCGAGCATTTCGCCCCCCATCCATCCATCTCATTCCATTTTCAACAAGTTTCTCGAACTTGTTTAATAATTTGAAAAATCAAACTTTTGGGCCTTACGGCCCAGTAAAAGGATTTTCGGTCCAATGACCATTTTTACTTTATTTTGGACTCCTTAGCCCATTCAAAACCTAAATATTATTTACCTATGCTTTATACTAAATTCAAGTCGGATATTTAATAACCTCACATCTAGAGCAAAGCTCTAAATATGAGGATGTTGGTTTCCAAACTTGAATAATCTCTGAGGAAATTATAAAAATTGGATTCACTACTTCTTATCTCTTCAGGGGCAACCTTCTTCAAATCCCAGATCCTGAACCCGAAGGAACCCAGCTGCTAGACTTACCACTGGAGCTTCTGGGAGAAATTCTCTCTCGAATAGGAGAGGATGAAATCAGGGAAGTTTTCATTGCGCAGGAAACGTGCAAAAAGCTCAGAGACGCAGGGAACCTCACCATCGTGTACAAGCGATGTGAGCTGGACACCTCCACAGTGAAGCAGTGGCAGGAGAGAATTCGGTGGCAGAAGGAGAGATTCCTGCAAACATGCGTGGAGGCAGGAAATTTTAATCTCCAAATCGTTCCAGCACTCCTAGCATTCGTGGAAGGGGATGAGGAGCAAGCCTGTGAGCTACTGCGGTCAGGAATTGAGGACAATCACAAGGCATCAATCTTCACACGTGGACTGATGCTGATGAGTAAGCTGGACGAAAGCCAGGTTCTTCAGGGGATTCGGATGATGAAAAGAATGGTGACTGATAGATCAGTCCTGGACTACACATCCACCAACACGCTCTCATGGATGGCAGACAATCCGAACACTCCCTACTTATTTGCAGACCAACCAGCCCGGGTCTACTGTACAAGGATGCATGAACCCCTGAGAGACCATAATGGCTGGTGTCTGCGATGTGATTTGACAAGTTTCGTCCACTGGAGCAGGTACATGTTCTGAGAGAGAAGAATGGAGAAGGAATGAATCCTAGTATGCTTTATTTCATTTTAAGCTCTAGTGTAAGCATCACATGAGGGATTTCTTCTTTTGTGTGCAGGTTCGTACTAACTGCATAAAAATCTCTCGTAATTGATGTAATTTATCGCTTTCCCTAAACGGAACTCAACTTTTGAGGCCCATAAACAATTTTTATTTGTTTTCTTCTTGAAAAGATGTCTGACAGTCCGAGATGAATAAGTGACTGTCAGGCCAAAAATATGCTGTTGACATACTCAGTATGTCAGCAGTGCCTCTTTACTGCTTTAAATTAAATAACCAGCAAAAATGTGCATAAACTTGTTCTAAATTCACATGTTGAATTTAGGCTCGTGATTAAATTTTCAAACTTCTAAACTGGGATAATATAATTGAAAACATGCATGAAATGAATTCCTAAGGTTTTGAGCTATAAAAATTTAATGATGCGATCATCTTGTTGGGTAATAAATCTGCATGTTAGAAATTTTGATTGAATAAAGTGTTGGGATTAAGCTTTGATTAAATTTCAGAATACTGTATGACATGAATCAATCCAACCTGTGAGGTTTGAGCCATGAGTCACTTTTGCTCATTCATTTTCTTTGATGTGTGAATCATTTTGATTAAAGGACACTAGAACTTGCAATTGGGACCGATTCAAGACCAAACCATATTCCAAAAATCGAGCACATGATCGAGGCACTTAGAAAAACCCAAATTTTGGCCTTCTTTTGAATTCCAAACCCAAAAATATTTTCCCCTTAGGATTAACCAATCTGAGCCTTTAAGCCTAATTTTTCTTTGAAGCCACTAAATTATTCATAGCCTTATAAAAAGACCAAGAAAATCAAACCCAAGTGTGCAAGAATGAATTTTATCAAGGCATTAAATTTGTGATCATCAAAAATATATTAATCGGTAAAGCTATAAACCGATTCAAAAAAAAAAAGAGAGAAAAAGTGTGTTGAATTCAATTCAACAAAAATAAATTGCAAATGACAAAGCAATTAGACATAGTCTAATGTCATGCAACAGTAAAAAAAAGCAAAAGAAAGAGGAAAATATTGATGATCATAAATTTTAAATAAAAATTAAAAAAATAAAAAAAATGCCAAGTTATGATAAAATAAATTCTTGCCATTTCCTAGCCAATAATTTCCTTCCCTACAACCGTATGCCCCGTTATAACCTTGAATAAGACCTCATGATCTCCATTTGAAGAAATGAGCCGGTGGCGAGTTGGTCCAATTGCAAGCATATGGGATAATTTAATCAAATTTGATTTCGAGCATTCATGATTTAACCCAATTGAGAGTGAGTGAATTTTCCGATTCTCTTACATGTGAGGCTCTGTTTTAATGCACATGTTCATGTCATGCCTTAATTCTGATTCTTAATCCTTGCATTTTTCGAACATGATATTCATGAAGGATTGATGATAATGTTTGATTTGTAGGCCCAACGTAGTGAGCAAGTATCATTTTATTAAACACTGCAATCAAGCGAATTTAACACTTGTAGTTTTTGATTGTCTTATCCCAATCCAAAAAGAATGTGATTTATGAAGCCACGAAAATGAATTGAATATGCAGAGTCCGTGTTCTCTAGAACATTGACTCTGACTGCTCGGGGACGATCAGTATTAAATGTGAGGATGTTGATAATGGCCAGAAATGACCATTATTTTCAATCCATTTCCGTGTCTGAAACGGGCATTTGATCGCATTCCGGTCTTATATTAAATAAGAAAGCAGTTGAATTTGACTGATTTATGCATAATTGTAAAAATATTAAGCCGGTATGAAAAATGCATAAATATGTAATTTTATTACACATTTATGTTAGAAAAATCCAAAAACATGAGAAAAAGAAAGAAAAGAAAAAGGAACGGAAAAGATGGGAAAAGAAAGAAAAGCCCACAAAAAGAACAATTTCGGCCCATCTGGCCCAATTCAGTGAGTCCAGGAACACCCGGTCGCGGAAGCTCCTGTGTCGCGGTCCATGGCCTCGCGACACAGGAAGGTTTGGCGACACAACATGCAGCATGAAGAAGAAGTCATGTCCCCGGTTCCCAGTCGCGGAACCCCGGTCGCGATCCATTGCCTAGCGACACAGGCATGGATAGCGACACAGTTGCACAAATTAAAGACCAAGACCCTGTCGAGAAGTCTTGCCACATGCAGTGTTAGTCCGCGACACAGTGTGATGTGTGTGATGTCTTGAGACACAATGGGCTTCAGATCAAGGCCCATGGGCCTAAGGTTTCACTTCTATAAATATGAGGTGATTCCCTTGGGACAAAGAGCTTTTTGGTTAGAAAAATCACTCTTGAAGGCAGAAGTTGGGAGCTCAGTTCTTAGGTAGTGTAGTTTAGTTTTTATTTTTTTTGTATTATTTAATTATGTCCATAGTTTAGCTTAGTTTAGTGATAATGGCCAGAAATGTCCATTATTTTCAATCCATTTCCGTGTTTAAAACGGGCATTTAATCGCATTCCGGTCTTATATTAAATAAGAAAGCAGTTGAATTGGACTGATTTATGCATAATTGTAAAAATATTGAGCTGGTATGAAAAATGCATAAATATGTAATTTTATTACATATTTATGTCAGAAAAATCCAAAAACATGAGAAAAAGAAAAGAAAAGAAAAGAAAAATGAATGAAAAAGATGGGGAAAAGAAAGAAAAGCCCACAAAAAGAATAATTTCGGCCCATCCGGCCCAATTCAGGGTGTCCAGGAACACCCGGTCGCGGAAGCTCCTGTGTCGCGGTCCATGGCCTCGCGACACAGGAAGGTTTGGCGACAAAACATTCAGCATGAAGAAGAAGCCATGTCCCCAGTCCCAGTCGCGGAACCCCGGTCGCGATCCATTGCCTAGCGACACAGGCATGGCTAGCGACACAGATACACAAATTGAGGACCAAGACCCTGTCGAGAAGCCTTGCCACATGCAGTGTTGTTCCGCGACCGTGATGTGTGTGATGTCTTGAGACACAATGGGCCTCAGACCAAGGCCCATGGGCCTAGGGTTTCACTTCTATAAATATGAGGTGATTCCCTTGAAACAGGAGCTTTTTTTTTTTGAATCAGAAACACATTCTTGGAGACAAGTGGGGAGCTCAGTTTGTAGGTAGTTTTCTTTTAGGTTAGCTTAGCTTAGCTTAATTTTTTTTGTATTATTTAATTTATGCACTAGCATTAGTTAGCTGAGTCTAGTTTACAGTTTTAGTCTAGCCAGAGTTTACATTTTGTTTTCTTGTTTTAAACTCGTGTTTAGGGTTTTGTAATATCCAAATGATGGGGATTAACAAACCTACTAATAAAATGGGAGAATATTCTTGAAATGTGTCCCAAAAATCATGAAATGGGTTTCACACCCCATGGATTTATTACTGCTTTCCTTTTCTTTTGGGTCATTTGACCTTTATTTCCCATTTTATGTCACTGTTTGGTGACTTTCTCTTTGGATAATGTTATATGTATATGAGTGATCACACCTAGATTAGGATTCTCCTTTATTTTAAATACTGTTCCAGTTTAGTTTATCTTTTGTTCGAGCATGTTCTAGCTGGATTTAAATTTTGTTTGGTTATTTTCAGGATAGTTTTACTTTTGAATCTGAAATGGGTGAGATCACGCGTAATGCATGCCACTGTTCCACTTTACTTTTCTGATATGTGTCCTGAACACACTCATGTCGCTAGCCACTTCCTATCGCGAGACCACGTCTAGCGACAGGAGGGCAGTTTAGTGACATGAGTGCCAAAGAACACGTGATAACTTTTAAAACCCTCGGTCGCGAGGCAATCCTGTCGCGAACCCACGGTTCGCGACACAACCCTTGACTAGCGACCGAGGACCCAAATGCTTGCAATTTTATTCTGGAAGGGCTCTGTCGCGAAACCCTTGTCGCGGACCCATGGTCCGCGACACACCCCTTGTTCCGCGACCAGAAATTATGCCCTTGTTGAATTTTCTAACCTTGTGTCGCTAGACCCTTGTCGCGAGGTCACGCCTAGCGACACGGATTTTTGTCTAGCGACACAACAAACCCTAAGTTTCAAAATATCCAATCTCTTATTTCCCACCTCTCTGTCATGACCCCCCTGTCGTGGACCCACGGTTCACGACACAAACTCTGTCTCATGACATGCATGGCACCTTCTTGCCAAAATTTTCATTCTCCATCTCTCCCCATTAATTAATTGAACCTTTATATTAATGTTTTGAGGTTGAAATCCAATGATCTCAACCCATGATTAATTTGATATAAAGAACTTTGTTCAATTCCTCATTAAAAGATTATTCTACACATGATTGAACTCTAATGATCTAAGTATATAATCCGGACTGTAATTAATTAATTATGGAATGAGTGATTGTTTAGACATAAAGAGTAATCATGGAACCATTTCCATGTCCCTGCACGAGAAACCAATGTCTCTCATGCAAGATGACCCAAATATTCTCTTTTCTTTGTTTATTTTGTCTTTTCAGTGTTGTGTGAAACAACTAGTAAGAGATATAACAGACTAATGTTGGCGGATATTCCCACACGGATAAACTAGCTCGTAGTCTGAATATTAATTACTAGTTGTTATTTTGCATGGTCCGGATAGTGGTCGGTGGAAGCCTTGGCGGTTCGTCCTTCCGGAATTATAATAGCTGCTCAGCTGACTCCTATCCGGATACAGTTTCCTCTTCTTTCTCTTATTTTCAAACCTGAATTTTGAGCTGTAATATTATCCAATAGTGTCGATCAACACTGTTTGAATGGTACTACAGTGAGAAAATATGTAGGTTTTTCTCTTATTTCACAGATAGTAGAAGCCTTGATGATAGCGATCACTGTCGTTTAAGGTCTTCTGCTGTTTAAAATCATCTCACCTTAATGATTAGGGAACTGGACCACAGATAACTGCAATCCAATTAATCCTAATTATTTTGTCATCTCTTTAGCCAAAATTCTTCTTATCTCCGGCTATTTCATCTCTGTGTTTCATATTCTGTCTAAACCCACCTTATATTTTGGGTTAATTTCATTTTACACTTTCTTATAAAATTATGCATGATATTATTATGTAAATATTGTGGTCTGATTATTTTGGGATCCTTCCCTTGGACTTAGAAGTCTTGATTTTAATCAGGTGATTCATAATAAATTTCCAACAAAAATTCATTTCTAAAATCCGGATCTAAGTAAGGGATAAATTCCACAGTTATGACTAATTCATATCCGACTAGGGGTTGATTTTGAGAAATTAGAAGCAGAGTCAGCGATTAGGTCTCACCTAGACTGAAAGGTTCTGTGTTTTAATTGAGAGTCGAGTACCTGTTTAGGGAATGATTCTCAAACATCAATTATTTTCCAAAATTGCTGTGTGTTGGAAATCTTGTATTAAACATGGCACTGAATCAGAGACCACTTGGACTCAGATAAGGTGTGATGAATAATGCTAGAGGAACAACATATGGGCCTTGGTTATTTTCTAAGATAGGGTTGAGTATTCTTTCAACTGCTATCCTCCTCTGCCAAAGCCTATTTTTGAGTCCTGCGTGAGTACATCCGGAACTAACTAATTTATTAGTTCGTTTCATTAGTTTGTATCTCATAACCATCCGAAAGGAAGTGAACACTGCGAGCGGTTCACCGAAAGTCGGAGATTCTTGATCCACACCCGGTCATTCTGACTGGGGGCTGTCTTTTACTACCAGGGTCAGATTTTCAAAAACCTCCGAGTGATAGGATTTTAAATGCCTTCTTTATCGCTTTCTTTTAAACGCTTTCATTAGAGGTCACTCGGTTGTATTGAGAGTTGTGTAGCTGCTACTAGGACTGATAGTTAAGGGATAGTTCAGGCTTGGTTAGAATCTTTGGGCGTGACATGGGGGAATGATAGCAGTACTTGGCATCTCAATAAATGATTTGTCGGGTATTGCTTGTCCACCACAGATAACTACCATACCCTCGCAAGGCATTGCGAGGGGAGTTAAGAGTTTTTGGTATCTTAGACTTTTATCTCTTAAGAGCATGTAAACTCTTACTGTAAGTACCTGTCTGTTAAAGGGAACATGGTACAGAGAACATGAGAGTTAGCTAACTTAAAGATTATCCCAAACAAAGATCCGTGTAACAAAATGGAAGTTTAATTGTGTTTCATCTGAATCTTGTCCAATTTTTATTATTTTCTTCCTGTCCCTTCTATCTCATTTTAAATCTGCTTTCTTAGAATAATTTAACCGCTTTCTTAGAATAATTTTATTGCTTTAAATTTAACTCGCTTTCTAGAATAACTTTGCCTGCTTTATTTAAATTGCTTTCATAGCTTAGTTTAAATTATGTCAAGTAGTTGATAATCAAACACAAACTTGAATCGAGTAACCGAGTGGAAAATCTTAGTAAACAACGTGGGCCCTGCTTTTATCGCACATCCTCCAGTGAACGATCCGGTCTCACTATAAATTACTGCAATTTTTGACACCGTGCGCTTTCGGGGGCACAGTTTCTTAACACGAGTTATAAAAACATGACAACCTATAAATATATCCCTAATCCCAACTCCGCCTTCATAAATCAATTTTCATTAAATAAAATTGAAAACCAGGATTATGATTTTTCAGAAAATGCACATGTAGTGGGAACTTGTCAAAAGTTTCATGGCAAGGATCTTCATAGCATGGAATTGTCAAAGGTTTCATGCCGGGGAGTTCCACAACGCCAATTGAAATCAAGGCCTCCCATACGAGTAATAAAAAGTGGATTATATCCTGAAACCCCTTTCCCACGAATCATAACTCTTTTCTTTTAATAAATTCAAACTTGATATATTTTATAAAATACTCGTGTTGACGAAATTGTCAAAAGTTTCATGGCGCCGTTGCCGGGGAGGATGCAACGTTGTTTATTAAGAAAATTACACTCCTGATTGCTCATAGATTAGTTTAGTGTAGTACATCTACTTCAGAACAGAGAAGTACCCTCAAATTAATTAAACATTTAGAGTACTAAGACTCTAAATGTGAGGATGTTGATTTGAGGAGAAAACTTGACCAATTGGGTATTTATCTGTCTTGCAGGAAATTCGGAACCATCAAAAAGAAGGAGCAGAAAATAGCAGGGAAAACCAGGTTCTTGGTTGGATTAATTCCACGAGTCTAAGAAAATATTCACGGAATTTAAAGCAATTTAAAATCTGGAATAAAAATTTCACAGATAAATGGAACTGATCCAACCTAATTTTATGCGAGTAGATTATTTTATTTCCAGCCCATTATTTTGAATTTATTTGGACTGAATTTATTCAGACCCAAATCAAATAAAATGGACTCAGGACCAACATCACACTCGGGCCCAGTCTGTTAAAAATTTGAAAATTCAAATATTGTGTCGCGGAATCTCTTCTGTGTCGCGAGGCACTGCCTCGCGCCAGAAGAAGAATCGAGACACAGTTTCCCCATACAATGAGATCCGTGTCGCGGAGTGACCACTGTGTCGCGAAGCCCTGCCTCGCGACCAGGTTCAACTCCGCGACACAGTCTCACTTGTCCCTGACTTCTGCTTGTCGCTGTCGCGATACACCGTGTCGCGAGGCACTGCCTCGCGACCGGATTTCAATTCCGCGACACGATTTGCACTTAACCCCATTTTCCTTCCAACCTGGTCACGATACCCCCTGTCGCGAGGCACTGCCTCGCGACCGGATCCCATGCTTCGCGACACCTCTAATGTCGCTAGGGCCTGGTCGCGTAACCCAGTTCCGCGACATGGGCTAGGGTTTCACGACCGGCCCATTACATATTTAAACCCCCCCCCCCCTTCTCCCTTCTTCTTCCTTACGCGCCCTCATTCTCGGCACTTAGAAAATTTTTCAAAACCTCTCCCTCTCGAAGCCCTTCTTCCCGAATGAACACCACCGTGTTCTTCGCACAACCCAGCCATTTCCTAAGGGGAACTCTGCCCGATTTTCGCGAGAAACACAATGGAACCATCATCTTCATCATCTCCAAAGCATACCGAGCCCTGGTAAGCACTTCCCCGTCGATTCGCGCATACCCATAGCCCCCTGTTCGCGATTTTTGGCTGTTTTGTTTCATTAACTTGTAAATAGGAGTTGTGGTGTTCATTTTTGCTTAATAGAGTTCGGTTGTAGGCTTTTTATGTTATGGGTACACTGTATTTGAGACATGCCATTGATGTGGGTGTTGGCCGAGCATGATTTGGTGAAAAGGAGAGTGTTGTTGTGTTTTATGAATGCACAAGGGAGTTCGGTTACTGATTGGGCTTTGAAATTTTTGAACCCAAGGTTGTCAGAAAGCATGAAGGCAGTTAGGTTAAAACCACCATTGATGAGTTTTTAAGCTTTTAGGGTTCTAAGGAGTGACTATTTGGTTCTTATGAATGTTTCATTCTCAAGTTCTGAATTGTGACATTTTAGAATTCTATTTAGCTGATGAACATTGGGATATGTTTGATTGATGTATCACTGTGTTATTGGTTATCCTTGGCATTTCTGCGATTGAGGAGCATGAACCGTGTCTGTTTCTGAGTTTAAGCTGAGTCAGGTAGCATGCTAGCAGGTTTAATCTTATGTTTTGATAAATAGGAGGCATGGTTTGGTAGTAAAATGGTTGCTGCATCTGTGCTCATGAATATTGCATGCCACATGGTCATTTAATGCTTTCCTCCTGTTTTGGTATATCTGTGTATGTAGGGATGGCAATGGGTCGGGTCTGGGTCGGGACCCGACCCAGACCCGACCCGAGAAAAATTCTAGGACCCAAGAACCGACCCAGACCCAAGGTATTATTCATTGGACCCGAGCAGACCCGAACCGACAGGACCCGGACCCAGACCCGTGGACCCGTGGACCCGAAGAATTAATAAAAATTACTAAGCAATAGGTTGGACCCGACCCGACCCGACCCAGGACCCGACAAAATAATACTCCCTCCGTCCCACTAATTCCGTCTCATTTTCCTTTTTGGTCCGTCCAATTACAATTATCACATTTCCCGTTTATGAAATAAATACATACTCCCTCCATTTTTTAAAAATATTAACGTTTGCATAGTAAACACTATTGATTGAATAACTTTGATTCGATATTTTAACACAACTACCATCACATCACATTAATAAATAACTATATTAAAATTTTAATCACACAACTATCACATCACACATAAATAAATCAATTAAAAATTTAAATACATTAAAATCACATCACATAAATTCCTAATTTACCTCCACTTAAACACTAATGTACCCCTACATTAAATACTAATTATCCCACATAAAATACCGTGCCAAAAAAAATGGGACACTATTAGTGGGACGGATGGAGTAAAAAAAATACATCAGCAACTATGAAACATGAAACGAGCAACACTACAGTAGTAGCAACATGGAGATAATGTGATTAGTTTGTGCAACCATTCGACCACATGGAGATAAATTTTTGAGTGACCTATAATATATCAGCCATGTATTTCAGAATCAATAATATGCATACCGGACACTGGGAAAATAACATTGTAGAACAATGGGTGAGCAACCAAACATTATAGGCTAGAGGCTGCTCTCACATATCTAGGGTTCCCACACACCAAATCTATTCGGGTCGGATCGGGTCGGGTCTGGGTCGGGTCTACCCCTGGACCCAAGAACCGACCCAGACCCGAAAAGAAGGACCCGAACCGAGCTAAACGGGTTGGGTCCGGGTCGGTTCTCGGGTCCACCGGGTCCAATTGCCATCCCTATGTGTATGTATGCTGCAATTCTGAGAAAGTGGCTGTGTGTTTGTTTGTGGCAACCCGGTGCACCACACCCCCTTTTCAGAATCACTTTTTTTTTTAGAAAAGACAAAATATGTTGGTGGAATAAAGTTTGACTTGGTGTTTTTGGTTCCTAATGGAACTAAGAGCGTGAGTAAGATAGCAGTGTTTTTCACCACTTATAACTGCTACCTTCTTTGCAAAAATCCAAAATGGGACCACACACTTCCCACTTTTCATTAAATAAAACAAGTCAATCATTTTAAAAATTAAAAATAGTGTTTGCAAATTTCTTGAATGTTTTAACTGTCCAAAGACAGTCCAAGCAATCCGGGATTAGCAAATCCATTCCGCCACGTCTCCACTGCATATTCCAAATTCGAGCAATCATCCCGTCTTATTCATCTCATTCCATTTCAACAAGCACCTCAAGCTTCTGCATATTCCAAATTCGAGCAATCATCCCGTCTTATTCATCTCATTCCATTTCAACAAGCACCTCAAGCTTGTTTAATAAAATTGAAAAATCAAACCTTTTGGGCCCAATAGCCCACTAAAATTTTCCAAGTCCAATGACTTAGATTTTCAAGTAATTAATATCATATGTCTTGCAATAAAGTTTCAAGTACTAATCAAATAAATCACATTTCGAGCAAAGCTCAAAATGTGAGGATGTTGATTTATAACTTGAAACTCAAATTTTCAAAAACATAAAAACTTGATTGGAGTTAATACTTCCTATACTTTTCAGGAACGAGAAGGTGATTAAGTCAGCTCTTGGACTGCCTGATTGCACTCTACATCAGGCAGCAATAGAAGCCTCTGCGAACAGAACCCAGATCAAGAAGCTTAGGGATGCTCTGATAAGCGTATACAAGGTCCCATTGGACCAGAACACCGAAGCTGAATTGACACTAAGGCCCGAATGGGACGTGAATATCCCTCCTGCAGAAAGATCAACCGCACTGACGAACATTGAAAGGGACTTCTATTATCACATGCTGAAGTTTTGGGAGTTAATGACAGATCATGCCCCAAATGACTCCATAATGACTCCCGCAGTTCATCTGGAAAGGATTACACTGAAGTTCCAAATACACACAGCTGTCTGGAAACGTCATTTAGAAGATGGAACAGTGGGAATTCCAATCTCAAAGTATGACATACTCATCCCCGATCAGCCCATAGACCCACAAGTACGACTGCAGTTTGTGGAGAAGCCTTTAAATGTGAGCCAAATACTAGGAAAGGGAGCTATCTCGATGCACGAAGCCTTCCCCTGTATGTGGAATCCGCACTTATTTGACAACATGGGCAGGGAGGAGCAGAGATGGGTGACCAAGCAAGCCAAACAGAGGCATAGGGAACTGAGTTACAACCTGCTCCATAAGTTGAGAAGAATCGAGGAGTTTAACGTAGAGAGGAACTCCACTATGCTGAACAGATTCAGAGAAGAAATCAATGCGGCTCGGAAAGAATGGCATGATTTGACATACCTGTGGGGGAAAGGCAAAGGGTTCATAACGCAAGAAAGCCTGGATAAAGGACTGACCCTGCCAGATGAGGACAATCTTGAGACAATATTCATAAACAAGCGATTCGGCCAGACGAGAACAGCCGAGAAAGGAAATGAGGTGGATCCTGGATTTCCCGAGCACATCAGAGAATTAAGGGAGAAAGCTCTTTATGAGGTACAACATAAAAATTGGTCGGTGCTGACAAATAAAAAGGTGCAACTCAGATTGATGACTGAGGCTGAGGCAGGGGAATACTTGAAGTATGATATGGCGCAGGACATGACCTTCCTGAAGGAAGAATTGGAGAGAGATATGGTGAGCACTATGATGGAGCAGTACAGAAACTCGTTTCTCGAACTCCTCATGGACTTGGACAAAGAAGCCCTGAATTATGGAAATACTGGGAATAGGGCAAAGGTCATGCACTATAACCACAAAATCAGAAGCCTATTTTGCACACGGATCAAGAAGGCATGGGAATTCAAGTTGGTGCGGATCACACATCCAGTATTCGTGCAAGATTATCTGAGATATGCACACAGGCTGTTTGGGACACAAGAAGCTCAGGAAGAAACACAGGAGGTCCAACAGGAAAACCAGGAAGATCCAGACGCTGTGATCGATGCCTACATCTCTACTCCTCCTGACGCCAACCCGCGGCCTACCCAGCCAACAGTGCAAGCATCAGCTTTACCACCAAGAGAACAAGCACCTGCCACCACTAAGCCACCCACCCAGCCCGAGCAAACATCTACTGCTGCCGTTGCATCTGAAAGCCAGCCCGTGCCTCAAGCTGAAACGAGAAGGTTAGTAAAATCGGCCGAGAAAGAAAAGACGGTAAGGGCTCCAGAAAAGAAAGTGGTGTTCCAAGAACCCGAGCCGAATGCTAGGAAAGTGGCAGCACCTGCAGATCCCAAAGATAGGGGCAAAGCGGAAATGCCACCACCACCTCCTAAACAGAAAGAACTGATTGCTCAAGATGCTGCACTGGCTAGAAAATTGCAGGAAGAAGAGAATGCATTAGCCGGTCTGGTTGAACAAGGAAACGAAACAGGAGGTTCGGGAGTGGACAAGATATTTGAGGAAAAACGAGCTGAAAAAGAAAAGAAATCTGAGGAAGAACGGAAGAAGAAAGAAGCACATGACCGAGAAATTGCTGAAAAGCTTCAAGCTGATTTGGATGCTAGAAAGTCTAGAAAAACTGGGGAAGCCGAACAAGAAGGTGATGGAGATTTGATGATCACTGGAGAAGTGCAGGGGCGTGGACTGAAAATTAAAGAAGAACAACCTCCTGCATGGACTGACCCCACTGCACATGATGCTGAGACCATCCGAAAAGATATTCGAGAAAGACTGAATGATCAAATTGAAGCAAGAATCGATGCGGGAGAGGGGCGGGATCAGATCAGGTATCAGACGGAAGTGTGTCAGATCATTGATCCTCTTGTAGGCACGGCCAGAATTGAGGCAGTCATCACTCAAGAAGGCTCATCGCACCAAGCTGAACAGTCAGAAGGGCCACAAGACTCCATTGATCCAGCAGCACTGGCCAAAACATTGGATCAGCAGCCAGGCGACCATCCCATGGCCTCTACACTTAAGGAAAATGTTCAGGGAATTTTGACTGAAGCTGTAGATGGAAATAATTCAGAAGAAGAAGCTCGGCAAGAGGAGCAAGAATTCATGGACCAGATGGCGCCTATTTTCCAATGTCCCGTAGGACGAGCTGCAAGAATTAGGGAGGATGAGAATGAACTTAGAGATGAAACAGCTCATGGAGAAGGAGAGCCAAGTCAGAGGGCACATGAAGCTGAACCAATGGATGAACAACCGCAAGAAGGAGACGACCAAACAGACTGGCATACAAGCGAAGATGAATCAGTCGGGTCAATCCGGCCAGTTGAGTTTTGGCAAGAACACACTGTGAGGAGCAGAATGGGATCGAAACAGTATGAGAAAAAGAAGCTAAGTGAAGAAGAAGTGCAAATCAAATTCGATGGCAACAAGGAAAGGGCAGGACAGTATGCAAAGCTGCAGAAAATGATAGTGCCTGATAAGAGGTTCAAGCAGGATGCTTTGCTCCACCCCACTGTCGAGACTTTTTACAGAAATCAGGAGTGGGGAAACTTTATGCTACATCATGAAGAAGATGGCCTCGTTGAGTTGACAAGGGAATTCTTCTGCAACATCAACGCCGTCAATAGAACAACCTGGGTCCGAGGTCACGTGATAGACATCTCACCTGAGTGGTTGAATCCGTTTCTTGGAACCCCGGATATCAGAAGTGAGTTCCCCGCTGGAGAGATCATGGTAAAAAGAGGGAGGACAAGTGAGTATGCAAAGTATGCAGCCTTGGCGAACAGCATGACAAGAATAACCGCCCCGGGACACACATTTGATACAAACTTGCTGCGAATGCACTTCATGCCAACTTACGAGTTCTACATGTCAAAGATTCGACCCAATTCGCACCCGCACACCACATCTGGGAGTGTTCTGATGGGATTTGCAAGAATGTGAAGCGGAGCAAAGCTGAACGTAGGTAGGCATGTGTTCGATGTCATGACGGCACGGATAGAAGACAAGCAGGCCTTGTGCTATCCAAACCTAATTAGAAGAATTTGCATTGCTCAGGGCGTCGACTTAAGTGCATTTGCAGGGGACGAAATAGTGAAGGTAAATCCCCCCATCAGCGTGCCAAGACTGCCTGTGGAGGAACGAATAGATACTCCTTTCCTCAACTGCCCGGTGAAGGCAATTCTGATGCCCAATCCTCCTTCATATCCGGTGCCCAAGCACCAAGAAAGAGAAGCAGACCGTCGAGGGCAAAGAAGGGAACAAAGAAAGCCCGTACTGATGCGGGACCTTCGACAACTGTGCTAGAGGAGCATCAGACATCGCAAGAGCAACTTCCGATTCCACCCCCATCTCAGCCTCATTCTCAAATCCCACCTGCAAGCCAGCATGTTTCACAGAATCCAGCTGATTCTCATGCGATGGAGATTGTGAGCAGCATGAGCAAAACAGTTACAGATAGTATAAAGACGCTGGCAGACTCAATGATTTCGGGAAAGGAGGACGAAAGAAGAGAAAGAGTCGGAGAGAGAGCTGAGCAGAGAAGGCGAGATGAGGAGTTCAAGAAGCTGTTGTTGGAAAGAGAAGAACGGATGCACAGGGAAAGACTAGAAAGTGAAGAAAGGCAACGCAAGATGATGGAAATGGTGATGCAAGCACTCATCCAACAACTTCCGAAGCCACCTCCACCTCCGACGGACGGTGCGGGACCATCAAATCAGCCAGGAGAGCAGAAAGATTGAGTCTATAATTGTCATATCAGTTTGAGCTTAAATGTAAACATCATATAAGAGAATTTCGTATCACTTGTGCAAATTCAATCTGATTGCATGGAAATCTCTTGTAATCGATGTATTTATTGCTTTCCAAAATGGAACTTCGTTTTGAGGTCCAAACAATTTTATTCTTGAAAAGATGTCTGTACAGTCCGAGATGAATAAGTGACTGTCAGGCCAAAAATATGCTACTGACATACTCTGTATGTCAGCAGTGCCTCTTTACTGCTTTAAATTAAATAACCAGCAAAAATGTGCATAAACCTGCTCTAAATTCACATGTTGAATTTAGGCTTGTGATTAAATTTTCAAACTTTTAAAATTGGGATAATATAATTGAAGATATGCATGAAATGAATTCCTAAGGTTTTGAGCTATAAAAAATTTAATGATGCGATCATCTTGTTGGGTAATAAATCTGCATGTTAGAAATTTTGATTGAATAAAGTGTTGGGATTAAGCTTTGATTAAATTTCAGAATATTGTATGACATGAATCAATCCAACCTGTGAGGTTTGAGCCATGAGTCACTTTTACTCATTCATTTTCTTTGATGTGTGAATCATTTTGATTAAGGGAAACTAGAACTTGCAATTGGGACCGATTCAAGACCATGCCATATTCCTAAAATCGAGCGTATGATCGAGGCACCTAGAAACCAAAATTTTGGCCTTCGTTTGAAATACAAACCCAAAAATATTTTCCTTTAGGATTAACCAAACTGAGCCTTTAAGCCTAATTTTTCTTTGAAACCCTCTATATTTTTCCTAGCCTTATAAAAAGACCAAAACACTTAACCCAAGTGTGCATGAATAAATTCTATCAAAGGCACTAGATTTATGATCATAAAAAATGTGCCAATCGGTAAGCTATAAACCGATTCAAAAAAAATGAATGAATTGCAAATGACAAAGCAAATTAGACTTAGACTTAGTCTAATGTCATGCAATAGAAAAGCAAAAGAAAGGAAAAAATAATGATGATCATAAATTTTTAATAAAAATGCTAAGTTATGATAGAATGAATTCCTGCCACTTCCTAACCCAATAATTTCCCTTTCCTACCAAATGTTACAACCGTATGCCCCGCTATAACCTTGAATAAGACCTCATGATCTCGATATGAAGAAATGAGCCGGTGGCGAGTTGGTCTGATTGCAAGCTTATGGGATAATTTGATCAAATTTGATTTCGAGTGTTCATGATTTAGCCCAATTGAGAGTGAGTGAATTTTCCGATTCTCTTACATGTGAGGCTCTGTTTTAATGCACATGTTCATGTCATGCCTTAATTCTGATTCTTAATCCTTGCATTTCTCGAACATGACATTCATGAAGGGTTGATGATAAGGTTTGATTTGTAGGCCCAACGTAGTGAGCGGGTATCATTTTATCAAACACTGCAATCAAGGGAATTTAATACTTGAAATCTTTGGTTGTCTTATCCCAATCTAAAAAGAATGTGATTTATGAAGCCACGAAAATGAATTAAATATGTAGACTCCGTGTTCTTAGGAACATTGACTCTGACTGCTCGGGGACGATCAGTATTAAATGTGAGGAGGTTGATAATGGCCAGAAATGTCCATTATTTTCAATCCATTTCCGTGTCTAAAACTGGCATTTGATCGCATTCCGGTCTTATATTAAATAAGAAAGCAGTTGAATTGGACTGATTTATGCATAATTGTAAAAATATTGAGCTGGTATGAAAAATGCATAAATATGTAATTTTATTACATATTTATGTCAGAAAAATCCAAAAACATGAGAAAAAGAAAAGAAAAGAGAAAGGAATGAAAAAGATGGGGAAAAGAAAGAAAAGCCCACAAAAAGAATAATTTCGGCCCATCCGGCCCAATTCAGGGTGTCCAGGAACACCAGGTCGCGGAAGCTCCTGTGTCGCGGTCCATGGCCTCGCGACACAGGAAGGTTTGGCCACACAACATTCAGCATGAAGAAGAAGCCATGTCCCCAGTCCCAGTCGCGGAACCCCGGTCGCGATCCATTGCCTAGCGACACAGGCATGGCTAGCGACACAGATACACAAATTGAAGACCAAGACCCTGTCGAGAAGCCTTGCCACATGCAGTGTTGTTTCGCGACACACTGTGATGTGTGTGATGTCTTGAGACACAATGGGCCTCAGACCAAGGCCCATGGGCCTAGGGTTTCACTTCTATAAATATGAGGTGATTCCCTTGAAACAGGAGCTTTTTTTTTGGAATCAGAAACACATTCTTGGAGACAAGTGGGGAGCTCAGTTTGTAGGTAGTTTTCTTTTAGGTTAGGTTAGCTTAGCTTAATTTTTTTTGTATTATTTAATTTATGCACTAGCATTAGTTAGCTGAGTCTAGTTTACAGTTTTAGTCTAGCCAGAGTTTACATTTTGTTTTCTTGTTTTAAACTCGTGTTTAGGGTTTTGTAATATCCAAATGATGGGTATTAACAAACCTACTAATGAAATGGGAGAATATTCTTGAAATGTGTCCCAAAAATCATGAAATGGGTTTCACACCCCATGGATTTATTACTGCTTTCCTTTTCTTTTGGGTCATTTGACCTTTATTTCCCATTTTATGTCACTGTTTGGTGACTCTCTTTGGATAATGTTACATGTATATGAGTGATCACACCTAGATTAGGATTCTCCTTTATTTTAAATACTGTTCCAGTTTAGTTTATCTTTTGTTCAAGCATGTTCTAGCTGGATTTAAATTTTGTTTGGTTATTTTCAGGTTAGTTTTACTTTTGAATCTGAAATGGGTGAGATCACGCGTAATGCATGCCACAGTTCCACTTTACTTTTCTGATATGTGTCCTGAACACACTCATGTCGCTAGCCACTTCCTGTCGCGAGACCACATCTAGCGACAGGAGGGCAGTTTAGTGACATGAGTGCCAAAGAACACGTGATAACTTTTAAAACCCTCGGTCGCGAGGTAATCCTGTCGCGAACCCACGGTTCGCGACACAACCCTTGACTAGCGACCGATGACCCAAATGCTTGCAATTTTATTCTGGAAGGGCTCTGTCGCGAAACCCTTGTCGCGGACCCATGGTCCGCGACACACCCCTTGTTCCGCGACCAGAAATTATGCCCTTGTTGAATTTTCTAACCTTGTGTCGCTAGACCCTTGTCGCGAAGTCACGCCTAGCGACACGGATTTTTGTCTAGCAACACAACAAACCCTAAGTTTCAAAATATCCAATCTCTTATTTCCCACCTCTCTGTCATGATCCCCCTGTCGTGGACCCACGGTTCACGACACAAACTCTGTCTCATGACATGCATGGCACCTTCTTGCCAAAATTTTCATTCTCCATCTCTCCCCATTAATTAATTGAATCTTTATATTAATGTTTTGAGGTTGAAATCCAATGATCTCAACCCATGATTAATTTGATATAAAGAATTTTGTTCAATTCCTCATTAAAAGATTATTCTACACATGATTGAACTCTAATGATCTAAGTATATAATCCGGACTGTAATCAATTAATTATGGAATGAGTGATTGTTTAGACATAAAGAGTAATCATGGAACCATTTCCATGTCCCTGCACGAGAAACCAATGTCTCTCATGCAAGATGACCCAAATATTCTCTTTTCTTTGTTTATTTTGTCTTTTCAGTGTTGTGTGAAACAGCTAGTAAGAGATATAACAGACTAATGTTGGCGGGTATTCTCACACGGATAAACTAGCTCGTAGTCTGAATATTAATTACTAGTTGTTATTTTGCATGGTCCGGATAGTGGTCGGTGGAAGCCTTGGCGGTTCATCCAGCCGGGATTATAATAGCAGCTCAGCTGACTCCTATCCGGATACAGTTTCCTCTTCTTTATCTTATTTTCAAACCTGAATTTTGAGCTGTAATATTATCCAATAGTGTCGATCAACACTGTTTGAATGGTACTACAGTGAGAAAATATGTAGGTTTTTCTCTTATTTCACAGATAGTAGAAACCTTGATGATAGCGATCACTGTCGTTTAAGGTCTTCTGCTGTCTAAAATCATCTCACCTTAATGATTAGGGAACTGGACCACAGATAACTGCAATTCAATTAACCCTAATTATTTTGTCATCTCTTTAGCCAAAATTCTTCTTATCTCCGGCTATTTCATCTCTGTGTTTCATATTCTGTCTAAACCCACCTTATATTTTGGGTTAATTTAATTTTACACTTTCTTATAAAATTATGCATGATATTATTATGTAAATATTGTGGTCTGATTATTTTGGGATCCTTCCCTTGGACATAGAAGTCTTGATTTTAATCAGGTGATTCATAATAAATTTCCAACAAAAATTCATTTCTAAAATCCGGATCTAAGTAAGGGATAAATTCCACAGTTATGACTAATTCATATCCGACTAGGGGTTGATTTTGGGAAATTAGAAGCAGAGTCAGCGATTAGGTCTCACCTAGACTGAAAGGTTCTGTGTTTTAATTGAGAGTCGAGTACCTGTTTAGGGAATGATTCTCAAACATCAATTATTTTCCAAAATTGCTGTGTGTTGGAAATCATGTATTAAACATGGCACTGAATCAGAGACCACTTGGACTCAGATAAGGTGTGATGAATAATGCTAGAGGAACAACATATGGGCCTTGGTTATTTTCTAAGATAGGGTTGAGTATTCTTTCAACTGCTATCCTCCTCTGCCAAAGCCTATTTTTGAGTCCTGAGTGAGTACATCCGGAACTAACTAATTTATTAGTTCGTTTCATTAGTTTGTATCTCATAACCATCCGAAAGGAAGTGAACACTGCGAGCGGTTCACCGAGAGTCGGAGATTCTTGATCCACACCCGATCATTCTGACTGGGGGCTGTCTTTTACTACCAGGGTAAGATTTTCAAAAACCTCCGGGTGATAGGATTTTAAATGCCTTCTTTATCGCTTTCTTTTAAACGCTTTCATTAGAGGTCACTCGGTTGTATTGAGAGTTGTGTAGCTGCTACTAGGACTGATAGTTAAGGGATAGTTCAAGCTTGGTTAGAATCTTTGGGCGTGACATGGGGGAATGATAGCAGTACTTGGCATCTCAATAAATGATTTGTCGGGTATTGCTTGTCCACCACAGATAACTACCATACCCTCGCAAGGCATTGCGAGGGGAGTTAAGAGTTTGTGGTATCTTAGACTTTGATCTCTTAAGAGCATGTAAACTCTTACTGTAAGTACCTGTCTGTTAAAGGGAACATGGTACAGAGAACATGAGAGTTAGCTAATTGAAAGATTATCCCAAACAAATATCTGTGTAACAAAATGGAAGTTTAATTGTGTTTCATCTGAATCTTGTCCAATTTTTATTATTTTCTTCATGTCCCTTCTATCTCATTTTAAATCTGCTTTCTTAGAATAATTTAACCGCTTTCTTAGAATAATTTTATTGCTTTAAATTTAACTCGCTTTCTAGAATAACTTTGCCTGCTTTATTTTAATTGCTTTCATAGCTTAGTTTAAATTATGTCAAGTAGTTGATAATCAAACACAAACTTGAATCGAGTAACCGAGTTGAAAATCTTAGTAAACAACGTGGGCCCTGCTTCTATCGCACATCCTCCAGTGAACGATCCGGTCTTACTATAAATTACTGCAATTTTTGACACCGTGCGCTTTCGGGGGCACAGTTTCTTAACACGAGTAATAAAAACGTGACAACCTATAAATATATCCCTAATCCCAACTCCGCCTTCATAAATCAATTTTTATTAAATAAAATTGAAAACCAGGATTATGATTTTTCAGAAAATGCTCATGTAGTGGGAACTTGTCAAAAGTTTCATGGCAAGGATCTTCATAGCATGGAATTGTCAAAGGTTTCATGCCGGGGAGTTCCACAACGCCAATTGAAATCAAGGCCTCCCATACGAGTAATAAAAAGTGGATTATATCCTAAAACCCCTTTCCCACGAATCATAACTCTTTTCTTTTAATAAATTCAAACTTGATATATTTTATAAAATACTCGTGTTGACGAAATTGTCAAAAGTTTCATTTAGTGTTTTGTTTTGTGTTTTACTGTTTCAGTAGATAGTTAGCCAGTTTAATACTATGTTTTTCCTTTTAAACTTTGTTTTTAGGGTTTTGTAATACCCAAATCATGGGTATTAACTTAACCCACTTAATAAAATGGGAAAATATTCACTAAATGTGTCCCAAATCATGAAATGGGTCTCACACCCCATGGATTTAATGCTTTCATTTCCAGTTTGGGGTCATTTGACCCCCATTTCCCTTTATTAGAATGTTGCTTTACTTTAAATATTGTTCTAGATAGTTTATTTTTGTTCAAGCATGTTCTTGTTATTTCAAATGTTGTTTGGTTGCTTTTGGCTTAGAATAGCTTTTAAATCTGAAATAGGATGAGATCACGCTGTTTGCATGCCACTGTTCATTTCTGCTTTTACTGACTTGTGTCCTGAACCATCCCTGTCGCCAACCGCCTCCTGTCGCGAAACCACGTCTAGCGACAGGAAGGTTGTTTCGCGACAAGGGTGTCTAAGGACACCTGTCTTGATATTTTGAAACCCTCGGTCGCGAGGCACTCCTATCGCGGACCCACGGTCCGCGACACAACACCTGCTTAGCGACTGAGGACCAAACTCTTGCAATTTTTCTGCATGGCCTCTGTCGCGGAACACCCCTGTCACGAACACACGGTTCGCGACACACTTTTATTCCGAGACAGAAAATTATGCCTTATCAATATTTTGAAAACCCAGTCGCTAGACACCCTGTCGCGAGGCCACGCCTCGCGACACAATTTCCAGACTAGCGACTGGGAGCCAAATACTTTGAAAATTCTCAGAAAACCCTGTGTCGCTAGACTCCTGTCGCGAGGCCACGCCTCGCGACACACTTCTGCTTAGCGACACAAGGTGAAACTCTGCCAAATTTCTAAAAAATTTGTCGAGGTACCCATGTCGCGAGTCTAGGCTCATGACACAATTTATGGTTTCTCGACAGAATCCTCTCTTCTATTTGATCCCAAAAATTCTGATTTCTTACCCTCTATTATATTGCAAACACTCACATCTTAATCCTACGGATTAAGATGTAATATCCCAGAATTGCAATATAAGGCGTTATGCTGCCAAAATTTTGATTCTCCATTTCCATCACTTAATTAATTGAACCCTCTATTCATTAATGATTAATGATTGTAATTAGCAATGGTTAAATCACTAATTGTTATGATTAAAGGATCTTTGTTCAATTGTCATTAAAACATTTTTCTATAAACAAAACCATGATGCCTTAAACAGATATTCCGGACTGTAATTAATTATGGTAGGAGGGATTATTTAGGTCATCAACTATGGATTAGATCCATAATCTTGCATGAGAAACCAATGTATCTCATACAAGGCCTTGTTTTTATTTTATTTCCATCTTGTCTTTTCTGTATTGTGTGTAACAATTAGTGAAGAATACATCAGACTAATGTTGGCGGGTATTCCCTCACGGATAAACTAGCTCGTATTCTGGGTATTAGTTACTAAGTGTTATTTTGCATGGTCTGGATAGCAGTCAGTGGAAGCCTTGGCGGTTCGTCCATCCGGGATTATAATAGCTGCTCAGCTGACTCCTATCCGGATACAGTTTTCTTTTCTTTATCTTAATTTCCAAACCCAAATTCTAATCTGTAGTGTGAATCAGTCAACATCTGTCAATGCTGACTAATGATCATCACAGAAAAGAAGCATGTAGGTTTTTATCTGAATTCACAGATAGTGGAGGCCCAACTGGCATTGACACCGCCATTGAAGGGCTTAAGCTATCTAAATTCGGTCCATCCGAGTAATTGGGAAATTGGACAGTAGATGTTTGCAGTCCACCCGATTATCCTGCCATTACTTTGGTCCCCTGACCACTTCTTCTTGTTTATGTTTCATCTTCTGTCTAGACCCGCTAGTATATTTTGGGTCAGTTCATCTTGCACTTCATTATATCCGTATGCATGCTACTATTATGTAATTAATGTGGTCTATAATATTTTGGGATCCTTCCCTTGGACAATAGAAGTCTAGATTTTAAACAGATATTACACACTAAATTTCAAACAAAAACCCCTTTATAAAATCCGGATCTGAGTAAGGGATGAATTCCTCAGTTATGACTAGTTCATATTCTGCCAAGGGTTGATTTTGGGAAATTAGAAGCAGAGTTAGCAATTAGGTCTCATCTAGACTGAAAGGATCTGTGTTTTAATTGAGAGTCTAGTACCTGTTTAGGGAATGGTTTTCAGATTCATTATTTTCCAAAATTGCTGTTTGTTGGGAATCCGAGATTAATTATTACACCGAGATGGGGTCCACTTGGATTCAAATACAGTGTAGTAGATAATCTTAGAGGAACAACATTAAGGCCTTGGTTATTTTTTAAGATAGGGTTGAGTTCCTTTCAACCACTATCCTCTTCTGCCAAAGCCTACCTTTGAGTCCTGAGTGAGTACATCCGGAACGAACTAATTTATTAGTTCGTTTCATTAGTTTGTATCTCATAACCACTCGGAAGGAAGTGAACACTGCGAGCGGTTCACCGAGAGCCGAGAATTCTTGATCCATACCCGGTCACCATGACTGGGGGCTGTCTTTTACTACCAGGGTCAGACCTTCAAAACCTCCGAGTGATAGGATTTTAAATGCTTTCTTTATCGCTTTCTTTTAAACGCTTTCATTAGAGGTCACTCGGTTGTATTGAGAGTTGTGTAACTGCTACTAGGATTGACAGTTAAGGGATAGTTCGGACTTGATTAGAATCTTTGGGTGTGACATGGGAGAATGATAGTAGTATTTGGCACTTCAATAAATGATTTTTCAGGTGTTGCTTGTCCACCACAGATGAAGTAACATACCCAGGCCAGGGCAGTTACAAATCTGTGGTATCTTAGAATCCTTGGTCTTAAGAACATGTAAACTCATGTTGAAAGTACCTGTCTATCAAAGGGAACTCAACACTGGGAGCATGAGAATTAGCTGACTGACAGGATTATCCCAACCAAAGATCTGTGTAGTAAAATGGAAGGTTAATTATGCCTTATCCAAATCTTGTCCAATTTTTATTCTTTTCTTCCTGTCCCTTCTGTCCACACTGTGAATCAGCTTCATAGCTAGCATAGTGTAAATTTTCATTGCTTCTACAGGTAGCATTTATGCATTCTTAGAATAACTTTATTTGCTTTCTAGTATAAACTCACCCGCTTTCTAGAATAGAATTCATATGCTTTATAGAATAGATTTAAGTGCTTTTGTAATTTAGTTTAAATTCAGTTAGTAGCTGATTAATCACTTTTCACACTAATTGGAGCAATACGAGTGGAAAATCTAGTAAAACGACGTGGGCCCTGCTTCCATCGCACATCCTCCAGTGAACGATCCGGTCTTACTATAAATTACTGCAATTTTGACACCGTGCGCTTTCGGGGGCACAGTTTCTTAACACGAGTAATAAAAACGTGACAACCTATAAATATATCCCTAATCCCAACTCCGCCATCATAAATAGGTTTCATTAAATAAAATTGAAAACCAGGATTATGATTTTTCAGAAAATACTCATGTAATGGGAGCTTGTCACAAATTTCATGGCAAGGATCTTCAAGGCATGAAATTGTCAAAAGTTTCACGCCGGGGAGGTCCACAGCGCCGTCTGAAATCAAAGTTTCCCACATGAGTAATAAAAAGTGAAATATATCCTTAAACCCCTTTCCCACGAATCATAACTCTTTCCTTTTAATAAATTCAACTGGGATATTTTAGAAAATACTCGTGTACGAAATTGTCAAAAGTTTCATCATGAAAACCCCCTAGAGCCCTAAATTCGGGCAGCCTGACCTGGACATTATTTTGTCCGTAGTTCTGGGGTGCGTTCAATCCGCTTCCACCCGCTTGGTCATTCCTCATTACAAGAATCTGAGGAATTTCCTGCGCAGGATTGTGGACTTCTGCCATGGTTTCTATCCCTCCTGGCTGTGTGGCTGGGGCTGTCGTAAAAGCCATTGGTAGTCCAAAGGTTAATGGTGGTGCGGTGAGGCAAAAGTGCTGGTTCTGAGGAGAACCTTGGCCTGTCAAGTGCATACCCCATATCCACATTGGCGGATACCAGGGATAGTTTGGCCCTTGGTAATAATACTGCCCTTGATTGGGCATTATTACGGGCGATGCTGGTGTGATAACGTTGTTAGCCATTAGACCTGGAGTACCAAATGGCGTCTTCAACGTAGCTCCAGCCTTCTTGTGACAATATTCTCTAATGTCGTGGTTAGCCTTTCAAACATTCCCTCATCTAAGGAGAGTGTTGGGACATTCGATGACCCAGGGATCGTCGTTACTTGTCCTCCGGGAGGAGCAAGGGACGAATTCCCTGCTTCCGTCGTGTTTGCACGTGGGAATGATCTCCTGATCCAACTATATCGTTGATATCTCATGGAGTCGTCTCAAACATTTGTACTGGCTTTTTGTAGGTGTTTTACGAACCTCACGGTTGCGTAAAGTGTACAATGGAGATCCTTGATTGCTGGGAGGAATTTGGTCTCCCACTGTAGTCGCCAAACTGTTACTTCCGTTTCGGGGTAATGCTTAATCCTCTAGACGGAGCCTTCAAGACGAAAGGCGGGACGAGGACAGTCCCAAGAAAGGCTAGGAACTAGAGCATCGGGAAATAAACTAAGGACATAAAAGAAAGCTATAAAGGAAAACAGTAAAAAAGCAGTAAAGAAAGCATTAAGGAAAGCGATAAATAAAAGTAAAGTATTGAAAAAATAAAGGCATTGTATTGAAATGTTTGGTGGTTGAGGAACCCAGATTACATCTTGCGTTGTAATATTTATTCAACGTCTGGTGTCTGTAACAAAAAGAGCTTCCCCGCCTTTATTCTGGTACTGGCGCGGATAAGGCTTCCGCGAGGGTGAGGAGAGTTTTCGCTCGGGGTGACGTCACCTCGTAACGTACTGAAACCGCTTCCTCTAACTCGTGGTTCTCGGGCAGTTATTGTGCTTGGGTATGGCTTTCTCCGGATTGTACCGTTTATTTAGGTAGTTTGGCTTGCTCGGGTGATGTCCTCGGGGTCCATGGGCTGGTCTTGGGTAGGGGTTGGCTTCGGGTCGGGTTTGGTGGGTTCGGGTTAGTCGGGTTCGGGTTAATCGGGTTCGGGTAGAAAAATAAATTACCCGACCACTACCCGACATTGGTGGGTACCCGACATGTCGGGTACCCACTCTTTTTTCAAAAAAAAATTAAAAAAAAATCTTTTTTTTTAAATAAAAAAATAAATTATTAAAGAAAGTTTGATAAATTCAATAATCACCATCATGATTTACAATTTACAAATAAGAATGAGAACGATACTCATTCATTAACGAATAACATAGAAGAATTGACTAATAATATTTCGAAAAAGTATGGATTGAGGTTTTACACTTTTGGTTTGCATAAAATTATGTAATTAGAAATACTAAAAAAAATACTCTCTATATTGTGGGGGAAAAAAATAAGATAGACATTTCTTAAAAAATAAAATAAAATAATTTTTTTTTAAAAAAAAAGATCGGGTAATTCGGGTACCCGATCGGGGAATTCGGATTCATTTGTAAAACCCGATACCTGACCCGATCTAGTAATTTCGGGTTCGGGTACCCAACTTCGGGTTTTTTCGGGTTCGGGCACCCAACCCGATCTCACTATTTTTCGGGTTCGGGTCGGGTACCCGATTAACCCGCCCCATTTGCCCACCCCTAGTCTTGGGCCATCTTTTCCGTATCAAGTCTAGAAATTGGGCCCTTATGCAAATTGGGCCTGGATATGTATGTGGGCTAGATTATCATAATTTATATGTGTTAACAGTATTGTGTTGGTTATTAGGTTAAAATTGTAATTGGACATAAATAAGCTTGCTAGCTTATTTTGAATGCTACAAGTGGTAGCTTCTAAAAAGAAGCTCTAAAAGCTAGTGTACATGTACAGAATGAGGCTACAATTTTAATATAAAACCAAAAGCTACCAAAAGTTCCCAAAAGCTGTCAAAAGTTGTGTGCAGAACTGACCCATAGACAATGATTCGAAAACAAGTAAAATTGAATTTTGATCTTGAATGATTTTGTCACTCCAAACCCAATAACCTATAGCATAAGAAAACAACAAATTATATAGTTGATATTATATATATAACAATGAAACAAAAGAACAAACAAAAAAATTAAATATATATATTATATTTTTTATTAAATATATATATTGCGGTTTGCGATCTGATTTGGTTAATCTTTTCTCCAATCCAAACCAAATCAAACCAAACCGTCAAGGAACACTTGATGAAGCCATAGAAACTCAGGATGCTCTGCAAGAAAGCTAGCTAGTTCGTCCGGAAACTCCTCACCAAGTCCCAAAAGCTCCTCTTGATCCCAAGCTTTCATGCTGCAAATAAAAGTTTTGTACTTATTTTTTTTTAAAAAAAAAATAAAATATAAAATATAAAAAACAAAAAGAGTACACACAGATTGGGGAACAGTTCCAACATATTACATGCACACATGGCAAACCAACGGCAAAAAATTGTGCACTTTGGGAGTTCCACTTTCGAATCTTTGTTGATGGAAAAGGGTTGTATGGCATCATTGATGGATCCGACAATGAAGCAGGTGATGCCACAACCAAGAGTAATTGGAGGACAAAGAATGCACTGCTCTTTCGACACAGAACATCTCATCTCAATGGGGTATATTCTCAGAGCCTAGACTCAATCCCCTGTTCCCTTCAGTAGCTGAAATAGATCTAAAAATATCCTTTGAAAGAGATGATTCATGTACATTTCTTACACAACGTAACCTGGTCGGAGGAAAACAAAGAGGTTCCCATCACACAGGTGGAGGAACCCATGGTGAAGTGTGGGTTGTGTAAGAAAAACATGGCATAATCGGCGAACATGCAAGGAGGCTCGTCGGCAAACGCAATGAGAGGAATGTTGGTTTCAATTTGATTCTATATTCGATTGGTGATTTGTTGTGATGGTATGGGTGCATGAGTCTCCCAATATTTGCTGCCTTATATTCAGCTACTTATATTTAATTTTAATCGAGTACCCTGTGTATGAGGATGAATAAGTTTTAAATAGCGTGTTTAATGTGCTTTTGTTACTTTATACCTCATTTTGAATGTTTATGACATGGATGATGACTATGACTGAGGTGAATGTGAAGGAAATATATGTATTTCAGTTTATTATATATTCAGTTAGGGATTGTTGTTGTTGTGGTATGGTGTTGAAGTGCTGTAATGTAAAATAGGGATGCATGAGAATACATACATATTATGGTACGTCTGTTTCTTAAAATCGGTACATTTTGTGAATAGATCAGATTCGTATACAGTGCTTTTTGTGGATAACACGTATACAGTGCTTTGATTACTTAGTCATACATAAAAAAAAATCTTTTAAATTTTGATTGTTTGTTCTTCATTACTACATCAATCAAATTTGGTAAACGTTGCAAGCCATGTAATGTTAATAGCATTTGCATATTCCGAAGTTTAATTTGCAATGCATTTTGGAATTTTTTAATTTTAAATTTTTTACACCTAAACCATCAAAACGAAAAAATAAATTAATGAAAGTTCTTAAAATCGTTAATATTTTGTTACTCAAAATACAAGAAGAGATTATACCATTTGTATCAAACTGCGAGATTCATTTAATTTTTGTTTTTTTTTTTTTTTTCCAGTAAAATCATCCAAATTGTTTTAAGTTTGATAAACCCATGTATGTTTGATAAACCCATGTATGATTAAATACTCATTAATTGTAAATAAAGTACATTTTCCATAATTGTTTGATAAGTTCGAATTACAATTTTAGTAAAAGGTAGTCTATGTATATTTGATACTTGTTTAATGCTGAGCCCGGTTCAATAAGGTAACAGTCTAACAATATTTCACTTGACTATATTTTATCTTATGTAATTATATTAAAATGTAGAATCAAAATTACTTAATAAATAGTAAAACTATAATAATGTTAATATTATTAAAAGACGGAGGTAGTATTATATATACTTCCTCTATTTTTTTAAGTATTACACTTCATGTTTTTACACAATTTAAGACACATATTTAAAGCTTAATATTTCAAATTATATAAAAATAAAAACTATAAAAATTTGATATTCTAAATATATGCAATTTGATGAATCCAACAAGATCTAATTTGGCTATATTTTATCTCATATAATTGTGTCAAGTCGATTAGAGCTACTAAATGTTAAAAAGTCTCATTATTTATGTGCCAAAACTTTTGGACATGCTGTATCATGCATTTGTTTAACAATTAATGAATATGTAAAATTATGTAAACTGTACTCCCTCCATTTTTTTAAGTGTAATGTTTTAACGTTTTTTTAGAGTTTATTGTGCACTTTGACTTCTATTTTTGTTATAGTTGTACAAGAAAAAATATAGCCAAGTGAGATCTTATTAGATTCATTTCATCTTATAGTTTTTAAATATCAAATTTTTAGAATTTTTACTTATACCGAATTTGAGTTATTAATAATTTAAAATATGCATTGGCATATATACCAATGATAAATGTTACATTTAAAAAATGGATGAAGTATATGAGTATGAAACTATATTATTAGACGAATATAACAAGAGGTTGACTATAGATATAATTGCGATAACATTCCAACGACAATCAAAATAAAGGAGTTTTAGTGGTACTATATGCCATAATAGATTTACGAACCTAATATACCCAGAATGCTACGTACGGTATTAGGCCAAAACCTTTCACGGGTTGTGACCCTTAGCTTTTCTCCAGGGAGCCATTCTACAGTACCCATTGGTCTCTCCATCCTGCATGAGCCGACGGCAGCCCTCTCCTGTCCTAACCAACTCCCAACATCTATCATTTTTCTCTCATCGGAAAAGTTCACTCCTTAATTCCCACAGCGGTTGGATGTTCCAGAAGATCCTCATTAGCTATATATGCCAATGGGGTCTACTTCTCACTAGAAGAATTCCAATTAGGGTTACCATTCTACAAATTCGCAGGAGCAAGGAAGGAAGTCCGACGTCCATTGTAAGATCGAAGAGGAAGCAACCAACACCATCGGGAGGAGCCTCTTCCGCATTTTCCACCACGGTTCCTGTATCGTTCAGTAAAATGCCATTTTTCCTTTTGCGAGGGGATTAGGGTTCTGTTTAGCTACGAAGCTTGAGGACTCCTTGCTCAGAAAGAGGGGATCTTTGTTCATATGGATATGGTTCCTGCAACTATTGTTGTCGTAAACTTTTTGTACTTCATTGCTGGTGCACTTAATTTGGGTTTCATATGAGTGGCAATATTTCTGCTTTTATCTCTGTTAAGGGATGTTGGTTGATTTTACTTTTAAAAAAAATATTCTGATGATGTGAATATTATGACTTTAGCCTATTATGTGTATATAAATATATATGTATAACTTCTCTGTAATAGGTATAGAATAATGAAGACTTGGAAATGATGAGAAGGGACGGTAGAGAGATTTTAGTAATCAAAATAAAGTCTGCAAAGGGTTGATTTCATTCCATGATAGGCAACATATATTTATACTACAATATAGTGTGTGACTTATTCAAAATCAATCAAGATGGCTAAATAATTGAGAGACAAGTGTTGTCCGGCATTCATTAATGCTGATGATGACATTTCAACACTTCCCCTTGAATGCCTCTTCCATAAAAAATATGACTCGTTAAAACCTTATTAGGAAAAAACTCTGTGGGAAAAAAATCCTAGTGAAGGAAAAAAAGTATAATATTCTTGTATTCATTGCTCCCCCTGATTTGGACATCATTTTAAATCTCGAAGCCGTAGCATTCCAATTTTCTTCACGAGCTTCTCGAATGTTGATGTTGGTAGTGCCTTGGTAAAACAAATCTGCAAGATTGTCAACTAAACGGATTTGTTGCACATCTATTTCACCATTTTTCTGCAGATCATGAGTGTAGAAAAATTTTGGTGAAATGTTTTTGTTCTATCTCCTTTAATATACCCTCCCTTCAATTGCGCTATACAAGCTGCATTATCTTCGTATAAAATTGTTGGGGGTACTTTTTCTTCAGTAGTTATGCCACAATTTTTCAGTATATGGTGCATCAAAGATTGCAACCATACACATTCTCGACTTGCTTTATGGATTGCTAAAATTTCAGCATGATTTGATGAAGTAGCAGTCAAAGTCTGCTTAATTGATCTCCATGAAATTGCAGTACCACCACATGTAAAAACATAGCCAGTTTGAGATTTGGCTTTATGCGGAACTGACAAATATCCAGCATCAGCAAAGCCGAGTATTTCAAGTCGAGAATCATTTGGGTAGAATAACCCAAGATCAATAGTTCCTTGGAGATAGCGAAATATATGTTTAATTCCATTCCAATGTCGACTTGTAGGAGATGAACTGAATCTCGCTAATAAATTTACTGCAAATGATATATCTGGTCTAGTGCAGTTTGCGATATACATTAAAGCACCTATGGCACTTAAATATGGGACCTCTGGTCCAAGAATTTTTTCACCTTCCTCTTGTGGTCTAAACGGATCATTTTTTATATCAAGTGACCTTACGACCATTGGAGTACTCAATGGATGTGCTTTATCCATATAAAATCGCTTTAATACTCTCTGAGTATAAGCTGTTTGATGGACAAAAGTTCCATTATTTAAATATTCAATTTGCAGACCTAGGCATGATTTGGTTTTACCAAAATCTTTGATTTCAAACTCCTTTTTCAGGTATTCAACAGCCTTTTGGAGCTCCTCTGGAGTTCCAATCAAGTTGAGATCATCAACATAAACTGCAATGATTACAAATTTTTGTCTATTTTTCTTAATGAAAATACATGGACAGATTGGGTCATTTGTATAACCTTCTTGTACCAAAGACTCACTGAGTCGGTTATACCACATTCGCCTGGACTGTTTCAGTCCATATAGGGATTTTTGTAATTTGATGGAATACATATGTTTAGGATTTGATTCATATGTCTCTGACATTTTTAATCCATCTGGGACCTTCATATAATTTGTATCTACATTTCCATATAGATACGCAGTAATAACATCCATTAATCCCATTTCAAGATTTTTATGGACTGTTAAACTGATAAGATATCTAAATGTTATTCCATCCATTACAGGGAAATATGTTTCCTCATAATCAAATCCGGGTCTCTGTGAGAACCCTTGGGCGACTAATCTCACTTTGTATCTGACAATTTCATTTTTGTCATTTCTTTTTCAGACAATAACTCATCTGTATCCGACTGGCTTTACATTTTCTGGTGTTTTAACAATCGGTCCAAACACATTTTGTCTAGCCAGGGAATCCAATTCATATTGGATTGCATCTTTCCATTTTGGCCAATCTTTTCTTTTCCGACATTCATCAACCGATTTTGGTTCATGATCCTCGTCATCATTTATGATGTCAAGTGCTATGTGGTATGAGAATACATTATCTATGATAATTGTATCTCGATTCCAAACATTTCTGCTTGTGACAAAATTGATCGATATTTTATTATTTTCAAGTTCATGCTCCTCTGGAGCTGCAAGTTCTTGCTCCTCTGGAGCTATTTGGTCTTCAAGAGCCTCTTTTTCCTCTGTAATTTTGTCACTTTCAATGATTTTATATCCTCTTTTCTTTCGAGGATTTTTATCTTTGGAACCTGGTGGTCTACCACGCTTCAAGCGTGCAGTAGATTCATCTTTAGCACTTGTAATTGGTCCCTCTGGGACATTAATTTTGATTGGAACATTTGCTGCCGGTATAAGAAATTTTATTACTCTTTTAGAGTCGCATAATGCGTCCGGCAATTGATTTGCAATATTTTGCAAATGTACAATTTTTTGTACTTCTAGTTCACAATCATTTGTACGAGGATCAAAGAA